>JAWVWN010002530.1:0-17303 GCA_037367305.1 Phrynocephalus vlangalii
GTGTTTTACCGAAGCATATGGGGCCCTTGACTTCGTGGTATATGAAGTTCCTTATTAATTTTCCCTTTCCCCCACCCAACCCCCATGTTTAGCCTCAGAAGTAAACCTCAGGTCATTTCAGCTGCAAATATGAAAATAAAAGTGATAATATTAATGCCTTTGCATCTGAGGCAAGCTTTTGCATTGAGAACTCAGGACTTGTTTAAAAAAGTGATCCCAGTTATGTTGCTTTATCAGATCATTGCAGCCAGTGATCTTGCTTTACTAGAATGGAAAAGGGAATAAAAATCACATCTTAGTTGGATCCCCTGAGCTAGACTAGCCTCTTGTGACAAGGATTCCCTAACACACAATGAGTTGTCAAGATTTCATGAGAAAAGAAGCCAGGTGTGAACACCAGAGGATAGCACCTTATCACTAGGGAACGTCTAAGGTCTGATAGCCTGTTACAGGAGTGGCACTAACTCTCCGGCCTTTTTAGCCTGTGCCGTCACAAAGGGGGCACAGCCGGGTCACCCAGCTCACTAGTAATTGTGTTTTACAGACTTCTAAAGCAATTGGCTCAGTCAGTCCCAATTCAATAAAAGTGGAGAGCAGGAGCACTCTTGTTCTATTTTTTTTTAAACTCGAAATTATTTCATTCGGCAGTCTGTCTTTTTTATTACCAGGACTTGACATTAGCACTCCAAGCTATATTAGCATCCATTTCAGCAGTTCAGTAATGGTATTAAAAAAACACTTAACTTCAACGGTGGAATGGTTGTATGACAGTGCCATAAAAATTCACATTAAAAAAAACTTATGTATTTGTCCCTGCATTTCTCCCCACCCACACTAATCCCACTTGTTTAACTGCTTCAAAACTGTGGTGTCATTTGCAAACAGTTTCAATCTGCGAGAAGCCCAAGAGATTGCTGGAAGCCACGATCCTCAAGCCACCCCTCAAAAACAATCACAGAAAAAACAAGATAGTGTTGGAGGAGAAATAAAGAGGAATTTAAAAGGAAAAAAATATGGCTCATAAGAACATAAGAAGAGCCCTGCTGGATCAGGCCAAAGGCCCATCTAGTCCAGCCAGCTTCCTGTCTCTCACAGAAGCCCACCAAATGCCTCTGGGACCACACGAGACTAGATATCCTGATACCACTCCCCTGCATCTGGCCCTTGAAGTAAACCTGGTTTTTTAAAGTTTACACATCTCCATCATGATTTGTAACCTGTGATGGACTTTTCCTCCAGGAATTTGTCCAATCCCCTTTTGAAGGCATCCAGGCCAGGTGCCATAACCGCATCCTGTGGCAGGGAGTTCCACAGACTAACAACGCTGGTGAAAAAATATTTTTGTTTGTTCTTACTCTCCCAGCCCTCAATATGAGTGGATGTCCCCTAGTTCTGGTATTTTGTGAGAGGGAAAAGACCATCCCTCTATCCACTTTACTCATGCCCTGCATTATTTTGTACGTCTCACTGATATCCCCCCTCAGATTGTCTGTTGTTAGGAACTGAAGAAGAGTAACCCTCAATATATCATGTCTGCTCCAGAACGTGCTGGTGTCAATGAGACATGCCTACTGGGTTCAATGGGTAATTAAAAGATAAGCCAGCCAAGGAAGGACTAATATACTCAAAATTCCTGAGGTAAAATACGTTGGCATCTTGCGCCTTAGTGGGATTTATTTTGAACCCCACACTCCTGGAATGAGACATTAACTACCTTGGCAGTGGAGGTGCTCGAAAAATGACGGCATTAGGTTCTAAATTTTGATTAAACATTCAGTAATTAATCAGTGGTAGATATGAAGCAGTTGTTGGGATCCAGAGCTTCAAAAATGCTTGAGAGAGAAAACATTACAAAGTAATTAGAAGCGCTCGTTCATGAGAGAAAGGATTGCTCTCAATAAAGAGGTAAATGATAGCATGTTTATTGTGGACGTAGGCAGCCAGTGCAATATGATAAACTGCAGGAGATACACATATCAGTAATCATCTGCATTATTAGTGTCATTAATCATAATTCTAAAAATATGACAGCAGCTGCCAACTTTTGACCAATTTTCCTTCTGCCTGTTGGCCGTTATAACTTCACTAATAGACTGCAGAGCCCCTGTGCGTGTGGCAGTTTTGCATTGAGAATGGAAGGTTAATTATATTTCAGCTGCTGATTCCTTCTCTCCTTGGAAAAGCCTTAGCACTTTGACAATCCCGGAGCTTGCTGCTGTTAAACCAGTAAAACTACTTTATTGAAATTTTCTTTGTTGGTCAGGAGTGAGTAGATGTTTCAAATGAGATATAAGCGCCAGCCTGGACAATTGCTAACATTTCTTGCTCCCAAGTAATCCTTGAAGGGAAGCCAAACTCATACTTCCTCTTAGCTTTGGTCTCTAGTTGATTGGTTTTTTTCCCCCCAAAACCCTCTCAAATTTAATAACCTGTAGCAATAGTAAGCACAGAACAATTTCATGGGGTCCCAGACTAAAAAGTAGAGTTGGCATAGATACTTTGCTGATTCTAATCAGTTGCTAAAGCACAGCTAAACAATTACTAAAAATATCATGAAAACACTGCATGTGAAGGAAGAAGAGAGAGCCATATCTTTCTACATTGTAAATCAAAATAGCATTCTGACTAACACAGTGTGTCTGAAACAGTAACACAGTATTCAACAGCAGGCAAGCTACTTTGGTATTAACTGATGACTTTCTGTTCTTGCAAAAATAATTTAAAAGTATGAAATAAACAGGTGCTTTCCTGGTATTTTGTTTTTCAAATGTTGCAGTGTGAGTTTGATTGAAGAACGCCTGGCTTCCTTGGCTCACCTATAATTTCAACACAGTATACATGACTTACTAAGAACAACCAGTACTGAAATTTGTCAAAATAAAAATGGGGTCAGTTTTTGGAACATACTTTCAAGCCATAAATTCAGGCAAAATCCTGAAGATTTCTTTCCAAACACATTGGTTATGTTACTAAACTCTCTTCTTCTTCTTCTTCTTCTTCTTCTTCTTTTTCTTCTTCTTCTTTCTTCTTCTTCTTCTTCTTCTTCTTCTTCTTCTTCTTCTTCTTTTTCTTCTCACCTCCCTGATAGTATTTCCTGTTGGAAACCATCACGAACAGAAGTGAATTTTAGATTAAGGAATAGAGATCATAAGCATACTCACTAAATTCCACGTTCTTGCAGACCTAGGCTCTCTCAACATGATGACACGTTTTTAATAAGAAATGTTAAAGACCCGTGAGATTACCTTCCTAAAGCCAACAGCACAAAGAATAGGTCTTAGTTCCTCCTGAAGGCTACTGCAATTTACATGCTGTCTCTCTCATATTCTTACAATTCCGAAGGAAAGTGTGCCCCATGCACACATATATCAACCATACAGAACTGGCTGGTGATTGAGAAAGATGTGAACAATCTATTTGGTAATTGGTACTCCAGATTCTTAAATAAAGCAGTCATCCTAAAGA
This sequence comes from Phrynocephalus vlangalii, assembly GCA_037367305.1. Lineage (NCBI taxonomy): Eukaryota > Metazoa > Chordata > Lepidosauria > Squamata > Agamidae > Phrynocephalus > Phrynocephalus vlangalii. Next base: position 3,466 of record JAWVWN010002530.1, read on the forward strand.
AGGAAATTTGTACCAGTTGTGAACTGTTTCCCATTTTGCACAAATGTGCACCAGTTTACAGCACAGACAAATGTGGGCAAAATGGGAAAATGCCTCGCCATTCTTTTTGGTGAGAAAATAAGTACTTCTGCAGTCTAGGAAGGTAAGATATATACTCTTATATATACATATATATATATATATAAAAGGGAGAGAAACAGTTCAAATTCTCTTCCAGTTTTTTGATGATGTTTTCCATATGAAGCCATATTTTTGGCCATGACTTACAGAGCAAAGAATAATCAAGTGCAAGGTGCATGCATGTTTTGGAAAGTCTTTCCAACCCTTTCCTGTTAAAATTCTGCAAATATTTAGACTTACAATTCAAAGTGTTTTCCAGAAGTGTGACAAAAAATTCATACCACTGGTTTGGAACTAGTTCACACTAGTGCCTTTATATACTGTACCTGTTCGTATGATATGTGCTAGTGTATACACCCCCAAACCAATATACACAGTACAGTATGGAATTAAAAATAATCATCTGACATTATTAGATCCTTGTATCTATAAAGCTAAAGAGACTCATATTCAATTCATCAAATATTGAATGTATTGTTTTCAAGGGATGTGTTATATTATAGCCCCTCTTTGCTTTTCATGCTACAATAGAATATAAAAGGAGATGTCCAGGCTGGGTTTTAGACTTGCACTGGATGACAGGTATTGGATGGTTTCCATATCAATCGCTCCACCATAGACAATCACAAACACATGTGAACGCTGCCAAGTCAGTTCAAATATTTAGTCTTCAGGCAATTGCTGTTACTTGTAAAATACATATCCCCCTTTCTCCTTAATGTTGCTTAAAGCATCACTCATGCCTCCAGAGATTCCCGAATAATGATAAATGATGTGTGAATTTTCTGAGGATTTGCAATATGCATGAAAGCTAGTTGAAAATTTAAATTTAAAACAATATAATACTTTAAATTTAAACTTAAGGCCACTATCCTTTTGCAGAGCTCTGCTGGCATAGCAGGAACAACATCGCCAGCAGTGCTAGATTGCCATTTATTAAAGATTTCTTTTTCTCACTTTTGGGATGCTTGTGACTTGTGCACAATAAGACAATGTCACATGCTTTTTGAATTTAAAAACAAAATAAAAGGAACTCTTAATTAACAGCAAGCTGCCAGTGATGTCATTCCTGTGCTGGCAGAGCTCCACGAGAGGGTACTGGCTAACATGTTCCAAGCATCTTAGAGAGTTGTTATTTGTTAAGAAGAGATGTTGCCTTTCATAGATGAACATAAGAACATAAGAACATAAGAAGAGCCATGCTGGATCAGGCCAAAGGCCCATTTAGTCCAGCTTCCTGTATCTCACAGCGGCCCAACCAGATGCGTTTGGGAGCGCATGAGACTAGATATCTGTCTCCTGATACTACTCCCCTGCATCTGGCCCTTGAAGTACCCTGGTTTTAAGCCTGGAGATTACACATCTCCATCATGGTTTGTAACCTGTGATGGAGTTTTCCACCAGGAATCTGTCCAATTCCCTTTTGAAGGCATCCAGGCCAGATGCCATCACCACATCCTGTGGCAGGGAGTTCCATAGACTAACAACGCGTTGGGTGAAAAAATATTTTCTTTTGTCAGTTCTTACTCTCCCACCCCTCAATTTGAGTGTATGTTCCCTAGTTCTGGTATTTTGGAGAGGGAGAAGAGCTTCCCTCAATCCACTTTACTCATGCCCTGCATTATTTTGTATGTCTCAATCATATCCTCCCTCAGGCACCTTTTTTCCAGACTAAAGAGGCCCAAATGTTTTAGCCTTTCCTCATAAGGGAGGTGCCCCAGCCCAGTAATCATTTTAGTCGCTCTCTTCTGCACCTTTTCCAGTTCCACTATGTCTTTCTTGAGATGCGGTGACCAGAATTGTACACAATACTCCAGGTGCGGCCTCTATTGTTTTGTATAATGGCATTATAATGTTGGCTGTTTTATTTTCAATCCCCTTTTTGATAAACCCCTAACATGGAATTAGCCTTCTTCACTGCTGCCACGCATTGGGGAGACACCTTCATGGAGCTGTCCACCAACACACCAAGATCTCTTTCCTGATCTGTCACGGATAACTCAGAACCCATGAGTTGATAGATAAAGTTTGGATTTTTTGCCCCAATATGCATTACTTTACATTTACAGTTCTCAGCCCATTCCCCCAGTTTGGAGAGATCCTTCTGGAGCTCTTCACAATCTTCTCTGGTTTTTACCACATGGAAAAGTTTTGTGTCATCTGCAAACTTGGCCACCTCACGTTATCCCTGTCTCCAGGTCATTTATGAACAGATTGAAAAGCAGCGGTCCCAGGACAGAACCCTGGGCACACCGCTTTTCACTTCTCTCCACTGTGAAAATTTCCCATTGACACCTACTCTTTGTTTCCTGGATCTCAACCAGTTTCTCATCCATAAAGGACCTGCCCTCTTATCCCCTGACTGTGCAATTTTCTCAGCAGCCTTTGGTGAGGGACTGTGTCAAAAGCCTTTTGAAAATCCAGATAGACTATATCCATCAGTTCACCCAAATCCACATGCCTGTTGACCTTTTCAAAAAATTCTAAAAGATTTGTCAGACAAGAATTTACCCTTACAGAAGGCCATGCTGATTTTCTCTCAGCAAGGTTTGTTCTTCTATGTGTTTTAAGATTTTCTTTGGATGACGCTTCCACCATCTTTCCTGGGACACATGTAAGGCTAACTGGCCTGTAGTTTCCTGGGTCCCCCCTCCTTCCTTTTTAAAAATTGGTGTGACCTCTGCTATCCTACCAGTCCTCTGGCACTGTGGCCATTTTAAGAGACAAGTTGCATATAACCGTTAAGAGATCTGCAATTTCATTTCTCAGTTCCCTAATAACCCTTGGTTGGATGTCATCTGGGCCCGGTGACTTGTTAATCTTCAATTTATCAATTAGTCCTAAAACATCCTCTCTTTTAACCTGTATTTGATTTAATTGTTTGGGCAAGAGGGGCGGTTCAGGCAGCGGAATCTGCTCGAGGTTTTCTGTCGTGAAGACAGATGCAAAGAACTCATTTAATTTCTCTGCAATTTCCAAGTCCTCCTTAATCTCCCTTTTCTTCCCTCACCATCCAGAGGGCCAACTGGTTCTCTGGCAGGTTTTCTACTTCTACATATTTAAAGAAGCTTTTATTATTACCCTTTATATCGCTAGCCATGTGTTTCTCAAATCTTTCTTTGCCTCTCTTATCATCTTCTTACATTTCTTTGCCAGGGTTTGTGTTCCTTTTTATTTTCCCTCATTTGGGGAGGATTTACATTTACAGAAAGACCTCTCCTTGCACTTTAGAGGCTCTCTAACTCCACTCGTTAACTATGCCGGTGTCCTCTTGGACTTAAATGAGCTCTTCTTTCTTTGTGATATGCACTTGTGCTGGGCTTCTATTACCGTTGTTTTAAACAGGGTCCATGCACTCTGAAGAGATTGGATTCTTCTAACCTTCCCCTTCAATTTCTCATCTGAGGGAAGTTTGCCCTTCGAAAATCAAGGGTTTTTTATGTCTGATTTGGTTGACACTCTTCCTCCAACATGCATGGCAAAGGAAATTGCAGCATGGTCACTATTCCCCAGAGGCTCAGTGACATTCACATCCCTCACCAGGTCCTGAATATCACACATTATAGATCCAGAGTTGCCTGTCTCGGGTGAGCTCCATGACAACTTGCTCTAAGGCACAATCATTCAGGAAGTCGAGAAACCCAGTTTCTCTTTCTTGCCCAGAGCTCGTATTGGCCCAGTCAATGTGGGGATAATTGAAGTCCCCCATGATTACTATCCTATCCCTCTTAGCCACCTCCATGATTTCTCTCCTCATTTCAAGGTCCCCCTCACGTTTTTGATCTGGTGGACGATAGAATACCCCAACTATCACATCACTCCTGGACCTGGTAGTTTAACACCACAGTGATTCTATGGTGGAGTCAGACCCTCTGTCAATCTCCATTCTGCTGGATTTTACCCCTTCTTTAACATAGATGGCCACTCTTCTTCAACCCGCCCCTCTCTATATCCTCTATAGAGTTTATAGCCTGGGATTGCTGTATCCCACTGGTTCTCCACATTGCACCAGGTTTCTCTTATGGCTATTATATCTATGTTATCCCTAGCTGCCAAATGTTCAAGTTCTCCCATCTTTGCTCGAGGCTTCGAGCATTGGCGTAGAAGCACCTGTACAGTGGGTCCCGCAACAACAGCTGCTGCCTTGTTCTTTTCCCCCACAGCTTTTATTTTCAGTAGACAAACTATCACATTCCATTAGTCTCCCAGTACTAATACCTGCTATGTCATCTCTATGTGATTCTCTACCCTCTCCAACCTCATCCCCCAAGGAGAGGTGTTCCGACTAGATGCCACTTAGCTCCTGTCGGCTTTCCCCCAGTTATCAGTTAAAAGCTGCTCTGCATCCTTTTTGAGGTTGAGTGCCAGCAATCTGGTCCCATCATGATTCAAGTGCAACCCATCCCTCCTGAACAGGTTTGGCTGTCCCAAAGTGTTCTCCAGAACATTATGGCCTGCAGAAGGCACATAAAAGCCCCTGGTGGTTCCACAGGTATGTATGAACTCCTGTCTATGGGTAGTCTGGAAAATGCTGTGCACAGTGAGAACAATTTCAAGCAATCAGACCTATGAAGCTGGCCTAATTAAGTTGCTACAGTCGTTGCCTATACAATAACAAATGGTTTCTAATTATTGCTTGCTTCACATCTATGCTTGTTTCATTCGAGCGAAGTTTGATCAGCCTTTTTTGCTTAGATTTTTGACCAATTCTGGATGCTTAAAATACTAGTTTCTTTTTTCTCTCCTTTGAAATGGGACAGTTTGCCTTGAGGCAGCGGTACAGCGTAAGTTGATGTGTTACAATATAACTTATGCCATTCCCAAGTAACTTGGGCATGTACGCCAGTGGTTTGCTTCTCATTTGTCATGTCTTTTGATCTTAACGAACAACAACAGTAATGTTTTAAGAGTGTGCATTGATCTTGATCCTTTTGTGCACATGGCAGCTGTTGGGAAAGTGTAATTCTGTTCACACCATAAGAGCCATCTCACCTAACACCTCAACAGGTATGTGCTGAATTACCAGGCCTTGTGAGGGCGCAGAACTCTGAGATTTTACTTTCGAACGGATTTCACAAGCTGAAGGCATAACAGGCAGAGCCATTTCCTAGTAAATTCAGAGGATGCACTGGCTTAGTTGGGATGCATACAGCCTTCCCAAATATCATATTGCTATTATCATTTGGTAACATTCTGAAGTAATCACTAAACGTTTTCCCTGTATGTGTTCTAACTCTGCATTTTGTATGCATAGAGCTTGGTCTCTCCTGCCAACAGCCCAATAATTCTCGCTAACATCTTTAGAGTTACAACATTTATAAAGTTGCAAAGTGGAGTAAACAAACCATCTGTTTGGCTTCACCATATATGTCATGCTCTCTTATTAGCATATTACGATTCATTTAGTAAACAAATTTGGTTATTTTGTCTGTGTCAAAGTCAGAGGAGCTTGAAAGATGATTAACATTCCTGGGACAGGCACATTAATACATTGCTTCCTCTGCAAAGTTTAAGTGGCTTCTCGGGAGAATCGCCCCTTGTTGACAAGATGAGACTGTCAATTTTGTTTGCCTGCCACATTAGGAGCCGTTAAGGGACGGCAAGCACTGAGAACGAGGGAGCCGCGAGGCAGCAGCATTCGCTGCGAATTGAGAAAAGAAAGTCTAATTCTGATAAATGGTCGACCCCAATACACCTACCTGTTATTACAACAGACGTGCCCTATCTGTGCAGTAAATTAGTTAAACCCCTAAAGAGTTTGGTGAGAGCTTATCTTCAAGTGAATAATTTGAGTGGAGAGGGAGCTGTCTTCGTGACCGGTGTGAATGATTTGCTTCATATTGAAAAGGGGCTGTAATGACTGGGTTCCACGTCTTTAATTTGTAAGAATTTGCTTGTCCGTTGTTGCCTGCATTTTAATAAGCACTTCTTTACTTCTTCTTCTTTTTTAATAGGTGCTGAACTGTTTTTTACCTTTTGGATTTTCTTCCTATAAAAGGTTAATATTTTCTCAGATTCTATGCAATTTATAAAAACTTTTAGGGGCGGGGAAAGAGACGCTGCTTGTGCTGCTGGAGCATAAACTGTCCCTATTATTTCAAACGGTGGCAACATTTCAGCCCAGTTCTGAAATGTTAACAATGGAAAGGAACTCCCATTAAGGAATTCGGAAGATGCTGCACGCTACCAAAAGGTGAAGATGCACATAGTTTTTGGACCTCTGTGAGACTGACTGCAGTGTATCCTCATTCCAATGCCCCAGTGCAGGAAAAGCAGGCTGGAAGAACAACCATGGCAGTAGGAGATAAGACTGTAAAACTATACTCACTTTCTTGAGGGAAAGCTCCATTAAATTCTAGGGGGCTTCTGAGTAGATTTTATATTGTAATGCTCTGCTAGGAAACAAGTGTTTCACAGTGAGTTTTACCATTTCAGGGAAATATTCATCCAGATAACATTATTTACCCACTATTATTGCAAGTAGGATGAGGGAAAAAATGGAGCTTAGATCTATCTCAAAGAAACGTCAGCTTTTGAACAGATCCGTCTGAGGGTTTCAGACTTGAGAAAATTCATGTCTTTCCCTATATTAAAGAGAAGTCTCTAGGAAACTATGTCTTGAAAAACATAGCTTTCCCAAGAGTCCACAGCAAATAAAGAGGTGGTCTTGTCTCTTTGAGGAAATCCTAGATGCTTCCCTGAATTTTCTGATTCACTGAGAAAGCAATAAAACCCGACCCTTTTTTTGTTTGTAGATCTATAAGGAAGTGTATTCGTCTCCAGGCTCAGCAAGAGGTCCTTTTACTCACACAGCCTTATTCCTCTTGTTCAGTTGTCTGGCCTATGAGTGAAAAGTACTGGATACATAGCAAACATTAGTAAATTTTATAAGATTAAGGTTTCTCTTTAATGTAGTTCCTGTAAAATGTACTATGTGGCTTGGGTTTATTTTCCAGCTATTCAACAGGGAATACCTCTTTAGCTCCTTAAACACTAACTACAGGATAATTATTTACATGGTAGATATTCTCATCTACTTGATTTGAATTTCAGGGAAGGCTAGATATGTAAACACAACCAATACAAACGCCAAACAGTATCACTTTGTCCTTTGAAAAAACTGCGAGGTATCAATAGTTGTGTATGAATTTAGACTGAGTGATAGTATTTTTGGACCTACAGTAGAGGTCCCTGCCAGCCCCACCGTCTTGTGGCTCATCCAAACAGCTTCATCAGTCTGAATACAGCTAGTTGGAGGACTCACACTAGCTGTATTCAGACCGATGAAGCCGTTTGGATGAACAGCGAAACGTTTCTATCTCTCAAAAAAGAAGTCCAGTAGCCATGACTCAACTTCCAGATATAATGTTCATAATATATAAAAATATGCATATGAGAAAGTTAATCAATTGACTTGATTACAATCAGTACATAAATAGTGAACAGGTCTCCCATTTTTTGTTGTAGATTAAGAGTTCATTAACATGTGTAAACCAGTTAAATTAGGAAGTGTCTATTCCAAGGAGCCCTTGAAACAAGCACATTAATTCTAGATAGTTCCAACTGCAACTTTTATGGCCCCTTACTATATGTTATGCTGTGTGGGGCTTATGGAAGATGTAAGTAGGCCAAACTATTTTTTATCATAGCATGATTTCCCTGGAATACTTTAATTTCAGTTTGTTAGATATATATAATTTCTTGCACTGGTAACATGCACTGGTAACATCCCGTATTGATTACTGCAATGCGCTTTACATGGGCTGCCTTTGGTCCAGAATCGTGCGGCACGGCTGGTAAGTGGTGGGGCCGCCAGGGATCACATCACGCCGATTCTGCGTAACCTGCATTGGTTACCAGTTGCTGTCGACCCGAATTCATAGTGCTTGTTTTGTCATATAAAGCCCTTATCGACTTAGGACCTAGATACCTGAAGGACCGCCTCCTTCCATACGAACCTACCCGGCAATTAAGATCTAGCCAGGGGGCCCTTTTGAAAGAGCCATCCCTCAAGAAGGTGAGAGGGATGGCTTGTAGACATAGGGCCTTCTCGGCAGCTGCTCCCAAGCTATGGAATTCCCTCCCGATCGAGATCCGCCTGGCGCCAACACTGATTACATTACGGCGCCAGGTAAAAACCTTCCTGTTCCAGAAGGTTTTTAATTGATATAATATAGACTGTGGGTCCGCTGATGACAATTTTAGGATAATGATTTTAGTGTAAGGTTTTTATTGATGATTTATTGATATTTTACTTTTAATTATTTTACATTGTTTTATTCTTTGGACTGTAAGCCGCCCAGAGACCTTTGGGTAGTGGGCGGCATATAACTTAAATAAATAAATAAATAAATAAATAAATAAATAAATAAATAAATAAATAAATAAAACAGTCAAATGACACAGGGTAGACACAGGCTAGAAAAAAATGGAATATTCCTTGGAGCTGATGGGACCCTGCCTGTTTTACTTTCCACAAATTGATAGTTTTTCTTTGTCTCAATATTCCTATATGTCTCACTCTTCATACACTAGAGGCCATGTTATATGTTTTTGTCAGAGTATTTGGCCTAGAATCCTCCCATGTCCTAGCAAATCTTAGGGTTCAGGAGCACTAGACTGAATTGTTGGTTTAGCGCTGTTATGAAACTTATACCAAGGTGAGCCTGCTTCATCTGATTCAGAACTGCCTACAATCTCTTAATATAATTATTAATTTTGAATTCTGTTGTTGGCAGAATTTTTTCTTGTTACTTGTTAAAGTAAAAAATGAATGATGCATTTCCGTTCTTAATTATTATACAGTTGGTAGACAACATTTAATGGCTTCACAAGCTTCGTGAAAGTTCCCGCTTCACCTTATTAGAGTCTGCCACAATTAATTCACTGGGCCAGCTGCAGACCATATTTGAACGTGGGATGTTAAAATTGGTCACAGTCTTTCTTAGAATTGTAGCCACTGGCTTCAAGAGTTCCATGAATTTAATCCATGTCTGTTAAAAAGGAGATTTCCTCTTGTATTCTTCATTATTATATTTAAAAGCTCTTGCTAAATATGAAGAGGGTCCTAAGCCAACAGAAAGTTTTGTTGAGTTTGTACTCAGCTGTGGCACTTAACAATTACAGTTGAAGTGGTTGAAGAACTTCCTGCTTCAAACTCAGCTCCAGGTGTGACTCTGATTTGAATGTATTTCTTGGGTTGTATTACCAGATGTGCCTAGTTGAGCCACAAGGAGAAGGTTTAGTAGAGTCTGATCTTTATTTTAAAAATTCCAGGTAAATTTTGTTTTTAAAAGCCACTTTGTGACAATGATTTAGTGTTTCCAGAGTGAGAGAACAATATTTTTAATGCTCCAAGTGCATTAATAGCTAATAGCATAAGCCATGCCTGGGGCAACAGGGTGGGCGATTCTCCTGAGAAGCCACTTAACTAGACTTCATGTATGTATGATCGGGTGCCCTGGAGATGAGTTTGGGATACAAACTCCATAATGCCAAATCAGATGGCTCTAGATTATAGTGGGCTCTAGTCCAATTTATCAGAAGGGCATCATCCAGGAGCTTGATTAAGACTATGAATAGAACTGAAGCGTGCCCAGATTCTGCTTTTATTTATGAGGAGAAATAGAAAGTTAATTATCTGCCATTTGGGACACCTTTGGGGCTTTATCAAATTTCATTATCTTTTCCCATTTCAGCCTCTGTTATTGTAGCATTATGAAAACAATAGCCTATAAAAATACTGGTAATAAGTCTCAGCAATAAATTAGTCAGTTTTCACTATAGTCAGGCTGCACTAACTATAATGGAAAGAAACTCAGTGGAACACAGTGGGACATTTTAAAGAATAAATAAGCATAAGATATTGTTATGCACTTGCTGATTCACGTACTCTAATTTTAACTTTTTAAAAATATTATTATCTTGCAATTTAGGTCACACTGCAATCAGCACTGCCAGATTTCTCCTAGATATAATAATTATAAGCAATTTTTGAGGTTTCCACTCAAATGAAACATAAAAAATTTTCATGGAAGCCAAATAGTGTTGGAGAAATTTAATACAGTATAATGTATGAACAATTTTCAATGTATCCCTAGAAATAAATGGTTACTCTTTGAGTTGAAACAGATGACATGAGCTAGATAAGGAGTTTCTCTTCCAAGGACTCAGCATGTAACCCACGGCTTTTAAAGATACCTGACTGGAGCCATTTACACTGTTCCATTCATGGGTGGTGTTGACATTCTAGTGGTGCACTCATTCAGCCCACTGATAAAGGAACTCCTGGGTAGCTCAGTAGGTCCAAGAGGCTGGGAGTACTTTTCTACCCTGTGTCTCCTTAAGAGAGGCTGGAATCAATTATCTATAGGGTCCCTTCCAGCATTGCAGTTCATAGGTGGTGGTGGTGGTGGTGGTGGTGGTGGTGGTGGTCATCATCAGCTTGTATTACTGTGTGGCATGTGGCCACAACACTTGCACCGTGCTGGTGTCTGTATGGAATATTTCCCTGGATAGGCAATTCAGTGACGCCTCACAGCATGCATGTTGTAGCATTTACTTGGTGGTCTTGATTTATTCAAACATAGAGCAGACTCGGTGAAATCAATGGAACTTAGTTCCTCGTGACTAATGGAAATTGTGTTGTGTTAAGTTCTGTCTGATTAAATTTGCCTCCAACTTCTGGACAGACACTCAGTAGTAAGTTGCAAATAGAGTAGGTGCATTAAGTCAGTGAAACTTACAAGGAGTTGACTTGTCAAGATCCTGCTGATTCGATAGGCCTGTACTAGTTGTGAGTTATTATTGAATCTCAGCCAATGTCCTTTTGCTTTCTAGAATATATCTATAGCTACCTGGACAATTGCCTACATTGGAAGAAACCATATATACTTATTATGATCTTTGAATTCCCTCATTTTGATGCTGGGTGTGTTTAAAATAATCATAAAAACAAATAAAATATTGCATCTAAATGAATACAGTCCTCTCGATGCATCTTTTTAGATGTCCATATGATCTTGAGAAGGATTTTCAACACCAATGATATAGATTAAGAAATGAATGTAACAGAATCAATTCTTTTGAACTGTGGTTGCATAATGGAAATCGACTCCTATGAATGAACTCATGTTCAGAAGTTATGAACACAGGACTAATGCACTGCAATGAGTTCATCTTTATTATTGCATTACACCTGAATCAATTGATAAAGCAAGTTTTTTTGAAGCTGGGAAATGGCACTTAATTGATAAAAGTCAATGTAATTATATTACGAGAAGCCAATGGTACTGCTGACAGCGGAAAAGGACCTTGCCGACGAGAGTGCAAGAACTTGTCCACACATTTCTGCACATCGTTTGCCTGACAGATATTAAGGACTGGTACATGGCTTAATTAGGTTACTGATAGCTCCTGCTATAAATGATAAGTGAATGGAGATGGCATCACTTTCTATTGATAGCTGAAACCAGCTGCAATTTGTAATGGTTCGTCATCACCAGGAAAGCAACTTTTACTTGGGTGGGATGTGTGTGCCCCAGATGGAATATGTGTAAGTCCTCCTCATACTTTATATATTCAGTAAATCTTGACCTTAAATCCATGAGAGATCTACTGTAGGTTGGCTTTTTGTAAGCAACACATCAAGGGATGTGTGTGAGAACTAAGTAGGATGGTGCTCCAGTTGGGTAACGAAATGGCAGACCAAATCTGACGAATCAGCTTCAGCTTCTCTGGGTGACATTAAGAATCTGGGCCCATGCTCCCAACCTAAGTTACTGGGAAAGGCTTGCTATGGTTGCAACCTTGCTATGGCAAGTTGCAACCTGGAGCAGATGCGTGTCTCCAGAGGGACCACCAGAAGGGGCAGCCATAGCCTTCCCATCTATTCTGATCCCCGCCATTCTCTCCACTGGCCCTGGGCAGCCTCCTGTGTAGCCGGTGGGGAGGGTCATTGGGAGGGGGAAATCCATGGGTGTGCTTCTTCAGCTGTTTCAAAGAGTTGACAGGTATGCACCCATTCTCTGAATGGCAGTCTGGAAAACCTGGTTAATGACGCAAAATGTCGTCCTGAACTACACAGAAAGAGAGAGTACAAGCTATAAATGGAAGAAAGAAGAAGAAAAGAATGTGCCACATGGGTATGCAGGGTGCACCTGTTCGCTTGTACCCTGATGGTTTTCAATTGTGTTGTGAACATAGCAATCTGCCAGTCATAGAAGCATAGAATCATAGAGTTGGAAGGACCTCAAGGGCCATCCAGTCCAAACCACTGCCAATATTTCCGAAAGATGGCCATCCATCCTCTGCTTAAAAACCTCCAAAGAAGGAGACTCCACAACACTCTGTGGCAGCATATTCCACTGCCAAACAGCTCTAACTGTCATGAAGTTCTTCCTAATGTTCAAATGGAATATCTTTTCCTGTAGTTTGAAACCATTGCCCCGAGTCCTAGTCTCTGAAGCCATGGAAAACAAACCTGTTCCCTCTTCAATATGACATCCTTTCAAATATTTAAACATAGCTATCATATCCCCCTCAGCCTTCTTTTAGAAAGGCTAATCATTCCCAGTTCCCTAAGCCGTTCCTCATAAGACATTTCCTTCAGACCTTCAACCATCCTGGTCGCCCTCCTCTGTACCCGTTCGACATAGACCTGGAGTGACCACTTGACTGGTGCAGTGAAGATTGTCTCTCCATTGTTTGCCACAACCATCAGGGGAGCAGGTGCTTTCCATCCAAGGGCCACCACAGTACCATCCGTTGTGTCATGACCCTCAGTAGTGTCCATGACACATGCACAGTAACTGGCAGCATGATTGCAGCTCATTAGCAAAACAAGTCTTTCACATTCCATTGCTTCCTATATCTGCTAAAGGAGGCTGTAAGGCTTACTTTTGTTCATTGATCATTCCTGTCTGTGAACGCTGAATGTATCTGTTCAGAACAGGCCTACGCATGGTGTGAATTTGACTGTGTCGGATTTGATTTATGGTTTTAGATTGTGCGGTTGGTCCAGTAACCATCGGGACAACAGTGTAAGTGAGATGACGGGTGACAGAAAAATGACATCATGGCCAAAGCATTCGTAGTCTGTATTTTTATTGTTTTAAGATTCTCTTTCATTTTTTTAAGCCAGATGTGACTGGATTGGAATGTGAATTTGTTCTCTTTCTCTCTCTCTCCCTCCCTCCCTCCCTCTCTCTCTCTTTCTGTCTTCCTCTTTCTTTTATGATCTCGATTTAGCAAAAGATTAGAAAGCTGATCTTATCACAAGGTAAGCTCAGCCTTCCTAAGTGCAGTGTGGGGGATATGTACAAATGCTTAGGAAAAGCAGACGTGCAAACGTTGCAGTGAAAGATGGTTGTCCTTTTGGGAATGAATGAACAGTCTATTATGCTTTCGCTTCCCAACTGTCCCCATCATGGATGTATCTCTCACCAGCTGTTCTCCTGGAAAGAGAGGTGTATTTGAATCCCGAATTTACCCTCCTTCAATTATCAGTTTACCCTTTCACTACAAACAGCCACTTGCCTTCTATCAAAGGAGTGTAGGTTGATATCCCAGTCTGCTATTTTTAATAAGGTAAATAAGAATCACGTACAGAGCTATGGAAAATTAACTCTAATTTATCCTCCATTGCACCCCCTCTCTCCCTGCTATAATGCTCAGTTGAGTTGTTCTGCTATTTGAGCACCCAGCTGGTTTGCTTTTTT
>JAWVWN010002531.1:0-16631 GCA_037367305.1 Phrynocephalus vlangalii
AACAGCCATCACGTGTGTCTTTTTGTGGATATGGATGTGATGCAGTTTTGGGCCCCCATGTAAAAAAATCATTTTAAATGCAAGGATGAGGCCCCTTGGCACAGGAGCGTAGGAAAGGGGAAAAGGACGTGCTGGGCGCTTGTAGCAAGCGTGTTGGGGAGAGAAAGGGAAAGGGTGCCGGGGGGGCTCATGCACCTGGGGGGAGTTGGTGTAAAAAGGGGACTGGCGGGCGATGTTGTGTGAGAGAGAGACATGGTGGGGGGGAGGGCGGCTGGAATCTCTTTTGCATGATTACAGGCCACACACGTATCACGCTGCCTGTGCTTTTGACCGGAGGTTAGGCACTGACACCCCTCCCCCCCGGAAAAGAGACCAGGTGGGTGAGAAAAGGGGGTGAGGAAGCGTGACCAAAATAATCAAAAAAAAAAATACTTCTGGCAAGGTGGGGCCGGGATTTCCCTGCCCCGTTGCGCCCTTTTTTTAAATTTGTTTTTTTGTATTTTTTTTTGTTTTGCAAACCTTTCCACGCTGCCAAAAGAGGAGGGGGGTGGGGGAGGTTGGTGGTTGTCATCTCCCCCCCCCTTCCCGCCCCCCTTTCTTTTTTCGGGTTCCCTTTTTTTTCCCCTCTGCGTCGGGTGCCGGGCTGCTCCCGGGGGCCCCTGGGGTTTTCCCCGGCGGAAAACCCAGGGGGTAAGGAGCGTCTCTGGCCAAGAAATTCCCCGATCCCCGTGGTTTTTTAAAGAAAAAAAATATCTGAAACAAATTCAATGAAATTGCTTTTTTTCCTATTCTAAGTTACAAAAATGAAAAACAACTTTTAAAAAAAACTGGAAATTATCATGGGTACTTGGGACCCTTTTCTTTTAGAGATAGAAACGTTTCGCGTTTATCCCCAAAAAGCTTCATTGGTCTGAAACAACAGTGCAAATCCTCCACTTAAGTCAGCTTTGACCTCTTGTCACCCTGGGCCTAATTAGGGTCAAAATGAACAATCCAAATAGGGGTTAGGGAGACAATAGTAAGATAGCGCAAGTCACCGTAATCGGGTGGCAGCCACGACCCAAGCGTTCGCGGCTTGCCTTCCAAACTGCTCCTACCTCATCCTCTCCTCTGGCAGCGCGGCTTCAGTGAGCCGGCTCAAGCACCTGAGCTGGTCTCCGGCCTCAACCGAAGCCGCCACTGCTGCGAGGACGAAGAAGGGCCCCAGGAGCTCCTGGGCAGGCCTCACTCGGTTTAGACGTCACAGTCTTTGTAAAACCTCAGGCTGCAATTTGTAAGGCCCCCAGAGTCTGAGAATAAGGCCATGTTTACAACATTAACCTGCACACAAGGCAGCAGGGCGAGCCCTTGCAGAGGCTTTAGATTAAAAAAGCCCTTGGGTTTGGGGCCACGTCAATGTCCAAATCTTTTTGGGCTGAATAAGGAATTATTTGTTTCAAATACCGTTTTTGGCCCACTTTGATGAAAAAACTGCCAGTTGTGTTGGCAGCGATCTTCTCCTTATGGGGTATGTTGCAGTGCTGGTTCAATAAACTTCCAGGTGTGATGGGAAGTCCCCATCACTTGCATAACAAAATAACTCACAAGATTGACAAAGAAGGGCTGCTATTGTGAAGGGATTGAACAAATTTCATGATTTCCTTGATATGGTGAGGCCCTTCACAATAGTTACAGACCCGTACTCGCCGTTGCTTGGACCACTGAGCCCGACCCCTCAGATTTTTTCCCCACGGGTCTCGTGTTTGGTCATTGTGTAAAAAGCTGGCTACCCGTATTTTGCTCCAGCATCAGGCCAGGACCCCAAAAAAAGTGATGGGCCATGCCGAAGCCTCAAGTAGATTCACCTTGCTATAATGCGGTCCCCACCCGCCCTGCCCCTTCCCTTCAGATCTTGCACAGTTGGGAGATTTACCTGATCAGCCCCTGATTGTTAGGGACAATGTGGCAACAACCCGCAAAGGATCGGATGCTTGCCCGAATTTGGAATTGGGTGGGAAGGGGAGGCCGAGGTAACCGGGTTTTCTTAATTTCGTGAGCTGTCACAAGCTCAGAAAGTTGGAACTGTCTACCCAACGAGGTGTATATGTGGCTATGCCAGAGATGGGGTCCCTCCACACTACATAAAAAGATTTTTGTAGGAGCTACAACGTATCCCATCTCTGAGTTTTCCCCTTTAAAGTGTTTTTTCAGTTAAGCAATCCTTTCTTGTTACACAAAGGTCTTGTTAGTATCAGAAATTAAGTGCAATAAATACAAAGCATCCCACACAGAATTAATCAGCAAGAGAGTTTAATAACATGGCAATAGAATTAAGTGAACTGAATTACACTGAGCCTCAAGTAGCATGGTTATATGCCTTTGACTTCTGGTAAAACTGGCCCACCGACCTGCGTTTACAAATCCAGTAGCAGGCTCAAGGTTCACGTCATCCTTCCATTCCTTTCCGAGTCAAGTAAAATGAGTACCCAGCTTGATCGGGGGTGGGATGTTAGTAAGCCTGCACACTGTATATATAAAAATGTAAACCGCCCATGAGACTACTTTAAAGTGGGTATGGAGGCGTAATAATAAGCAGACACTTTCGCTTATTGCTTTTACAGTCAGATAAACCTCTTGGTAACATCTCCCTAAAATACCCCAAAAACCCCCCTTTTTACCCCCCACTCTTGCAAAAAAAAACTACCAAAACACATTAATAACATTGCCATTACATCATTTATACAGTCCTATACCACGTACAACGCGGAGGCTTGTATAACGAAAAATCCGTACAAACGGAAAAAAAATCAGCCCCCCCTCCTTCCCCCTTCCCTGATTTCTCTGGCCTCTTCTCCGCCGCCTGGCCGCTCGGCACGTTCCACCCCTCCCCTCCGGGGCCGATGGGTCCGCGTGTGCTGGAGACGAAAGGTGAGCCAGCGAGGTCGCGACCGCCGTCACGCTATGTGTTCACGTGCAAGTGGCGTGGGCAATGAAGCTAAGGAGCTTGGCATCACATTTTGTCCCACCTTCCCCGCCGCTCGCCTATTCATTGCGAGCCGTCATCGCGCTTCTCAACCCCCTCCTCCTCCTCCACCCCACGCCCCGCCCCCAAACAAACCCGCGTTCTCTCCGTCCTTTCTTCAGATATTGTTGCCGAGGGTGGATACAGGCAAAAGCTGCAGGGACGATTATGTGAATGAGCCGTGTAAGCAATATGTGGTTGCTATTTTTGTGTGGGTATTATTTTTAAAAAACCTTTAAAAGCAAATGCATGGCAAGGTAGCGGGGGGGGTGGGAGGGCGAAAAAAAAAGCCACGTAGTCCTCTTTTTTCAAGCCCGGGGTTCTGCTCCGTCGGCTTGGTAAGAGGATGGTTTCTTCGATATTGGGATTAGGTTGGTAATAAAACCAACACACGCAGCACACCCGGTCCCTGTGAGTAACGTCCTATTGCGCACCAAAACCCCCCTATAAGCCTGAAACCAAGACTGTGAATGTCCTCCTTGTGTGCAGTAGGTGGTCGGTGAGGAGCATCAAGGACAGCAATTGGGGGGCGAGGGGAGAGAATAGATCCGACTCGTTAGGCAGATGCCTGACTGTGCTGATTAACAAAATGACAATACGGTGTAGGGTGGGTGGGCAATAAACCTACCTGATTTCGACTGCCACCTCTGTGGGCCTTTTGCTTTGCGTGCGTGTGTGTTGTTGTGTGTGTTATGTGTGAGTGTGTTTGTGTTTGTTTGTGAGAGAGAGAGATAGAGAGAGAAGAAGAGATGAAGAGAGAGAGAGAGGCTGGAACGGGCGGGTGGCATGCGGGTGCTTTGGGAGCGCCGCCGCCTAGCCAAGGTGTTTTGTGTGTGTGTAGTGAGTGAGAGAGAGAGAGAGAGTAGAGAGCGAGAGATGATGCGGGAAAACTGGCGGTGGCTGGCTGGGGCTTTTGGGAGGAGCGCTGCTGCCTCAACGGTGAGTGTGGTGTGTGTGGTGTGTTGTGTGTGTGAGTGTGTGTTGTGTGTGTTGTGGTGTGTGGAGAGAGATAGAGAGAGGAGAGAGAGAGAGGATAGATAGGCTGAACGGGCCGTGGCTGGCGGCGGAGGCGCTTTTAAAAGAGGCCCAAAGCGCGTTAAGCGTCGGATGCTAGCCCCCTCCTCCCCCCTCAGCCCGGGGCGGGAAGCAGACCGGTGGGCTTTGGAAGCGCCGCCGCCACCCGAGTGTGTGGTGTTGTGCGTGCGTGTGTTGTGCGCGCCGAGCCAGCGGTGTGTGTGTTGAGGAAAATCCTCCACCACCGTCCCCTCAGAACAAAGTTCCGCTGCTGGAGCGCCAACAGGTGAGGGGGGGGAATTCCCGGCGCGGTCCCCCAACCCCCCGCCCCGGGCCAAGTGGCGCACCCCACTCCCTCCCCCCACCCCTGCGGCCACCTCCGTCCGACCACCTGGGGCCGGCCGGGGAAAGGGGGAAGGAAGGAGGGGAAGAGGATGGGACAGCAGAAAACGGAGGAGGGGTGAGCCGCCCGCACCGCCCCCCATTGCCCAAAAAAACCGCCCCCCGTCACCAAAAAAACCCCCATAGGAATGCATTGAAACGGATTAAATCCAGTTTCAATGCATTCCTATGGGAAAAAGACAATTTGTACAACGGGAAAAATTGTATAACGTAATTTGATTTGGAACGAATTCATTACGTTTACAAGGTACCACTGTACTAGCATATACCACTGTATGACATTATATCATTATACACACATTATATCAGATCAATTCACATGTGTCCAATCAATAATCAGTATAAAACTTTATATATAAGATACCAAATGTTTTTTTTTGTTTTTCTTGATTTTGCCCTGGTGTCCAGAATCTGTAATCAGTTACCTGAGAGTTTTGTCCTTGGCTTATCAGCCAATTTAAAAATACTACATTTTAACATATACATACATTAAAATTTAAATCCTAAAAGGGGTTGTCAAACAAGGATTGTGTGACTACTGAAGTTATTACCACACTCTACAAATTTTCAAAAGCTATTGGAACGAGTTTGGGTCCTAAGGTTGTAGAAAGGGCAAGCAGAATGACAGAAACAGGATCCTCAGTTATGACATTCAAACGGCTTCTCGCCTGTGTGGATTCTGTGATGCCTAGCAAGGCTTCCAGCATGAATGAACCTCTTTCCACACTCCAGACATTGAAATGGCTTTTCACGTGTGTGGGTCCTCTGTTGGCTAGCAATGATTCCACCATGACTGAACCTCTTTCCACACTCCAGACATTTAAATGGCTTCTCACCTGTGTGGATTCTTGTTGCGTTACAATCACACGGACACAGAGTTTCGGGTGCAATCTCTGGTGCTCAGGGGAGCATTCCTTTCGTCTGTCTGTCAGGGTTCCATTGATGTCTGTGTGTGTCTGGATGTGTGGCATCGTGAAGTAGTTTTAGGTATTTTTGTTATGATGATTGGTGTTGTGATTGTGTCCGTCCTCTGCTGCCTAGCCATTTTTATTGAGGGAAGAAATACAGAGAAACTTTCCTCGGGGGGGGAAAAATCAAGCTATTGTTCAGTAAACAGGTAAACAAAGGGGAAAGGGAATCCAGGGGGGGGGGGGAAAATGCCCCCTACTGTGGGCATTATGAAAAGAGGTTTCCCGGGGCCTGAGCAGTGTATTCTATACCTTTATCTCCCGTCCGTTTGCTCGGCCCTTTCTTCAGCAATTCTGGTATTGCTTCTTTGGGGGCTGGGGGAAAATATTGTCAAGCGCCCCCCTGGGCCTTCAGTTTCTTTGTCTTGACCAATTTTGGGGGCTCGAAATATGGGCAATGTATCCCTACATCTTCCCTTTTTTTTTAATTAAAGAGTGTGGGCAAGAACTGTAACCCTTTTTGCATACCAGACAAGGCACAGGTATAACCTAACAGCCCCAAAAATCAGGCACTCATTGGTCCAAAACCCTTTCCCTTGAAAGCTGGCAACCGAGGTCATTTGCCCCGGGGCCCTCTTTGTTTTGGCCCCAAGAGGAAATCAGCTCCTTATTAGAGGGATAAATGTCTTGCAAGACTTGTCTGGCCTGGGGTTTAAAATTGTGTCCTAAAATGGAGTTTTTAGGGCTGGCATAAGTTGCGTCTAAAACCCAGGCCATTTCCCCCCCCACTCCCTCTCATTGTGAAGCCCTAAGCTAGGCATGGCATAAATCATTGGGCTGTGATTTTATCCAATGTGGGTCCCCCCAGAATGTTGGCGCATTCTTTCTCCCCCGATTTTACAAAGCACCCAATATTCAATAACATTCAGAGATAAAATTTCGCCATCAAAACTTAAATAATAACAAAAATGACAATAAGCAGTTTGTCCCCCCAAGACAAAAAGGTACATAGGATAATTACATACAATACACTGCATTAAAATAAAAAGCAATAACTATGCTTAGCAATACGGGAAAATGTATTTTGTGGCTAAGAGGAAAATTAAGAAAGAATTCCAGTATAGACAGTAATAGTATGACATGAATTTTTTCCCAAATAATGAATACATGAGAAACATAAGTAAACAGGATCTCTTTTGGTGGGGCTTAATTTTTTGGGGGGGAAGGGAAAGACTAGCTAACATATTTCTTTCTGCTTAATGGGGGGTTTTTGTGAAAATCTTTTTAAGAGTTCTTTTGCTAAAATTTTGGGTTGGGAAAGTCTTCTTCTCTTGGTGAAAAATTCTGCTTGGCATGAAGGGAAACAACAGCCCCGATTACCCTGCCATAACCCTTTGCGTTGAAAAATAGGAATTTTATGAGGAATGGAATATTCCTAAATGCTTCGGGGGATCATTCGGGTAAACTTCGAATCCATGGAAGGCAACCGTGAAAATATTTGTTTTTCCCCTTTTCTCTCAGGGTACATAAGAATAGTTAAAATCAAGCCTTCTCCTTTTTGAAGACTTGAAGGGGGGCATTTCGGGGGGGCATTTCCCCCCGTTTTTCCTTTTAATTTTGTTTTTGTTTTAAAATTTTGAAATTCTACCGGGGGGAAGGTTTTTTCCTCTCGTTTTTTTGGGGGCAAAAGGAACACATTATGAAGATTTTTAAAACTTTTTAAAACCCTTTTGATTGCTGTGCCCAAAAAATTAAGGAAATATGGGCTTGTAGCTTTGCTTCCAACTTAAAAGACCTTCTTGTGACTTGTAATTTTACAACCACGAAGGTGATAAACTCTTTTGTTTATAAAATGAATCTAAGAAAACAGTTACTCTTTAGCAAACTGATAACCATTCCATGTTTCCTGTTATTTTAAACATGCTTTCTTTGTGTATGAGAGGGACAAACCCATATAATTGCTTTTTACCCATGGAATATGGACAGATTAGATCTTTGGGACGTTTTTTTTTAAAGGACTTGAAATCCCCGAAACTTTTCCCTTCCTGACAACAATATGCCTGCTTGCTTCTCCCCCCGCAAATTCCCATTCCCACAACCTCTTTCTTATCCAAAACCTTTTCCCCCCCGCCGCTTGCTTTTCCCGCCCCCTCCCCCCCTCCCCCCCGATGCTTCCCGTCGAGAGACAGAGAAGGGGGGGGGAGGGAGAGAGAGAGAGGAGAGAGAGAAAAGCATTTTGATTCCAAATTTCCCGTAGCTTTCTAAAAAAGAGTATGAGGGGAATTTGGGGTGCCTAAAGCTTTTTTGAGAAAAAAAAGCTACATTCTCCATGGGTTTGGGGAAAGAGGAAAATCTCTTAGAAAAATATAGGGGACAATTTTTTGAAAAAATTGGACTTTTCCATACTTTACTGGGGTCCTGGCATCTGCCCCAGCCACAAAAGGGGGCCTTTGCCTAATGGAACTTTGTCCTTTTTGGGAAAAGGGGGATCTTTGGAATTTCCTTCTGGAAATTGCTTTGGCCGCCCAAGGTGAACTTGCTTTTTCTCTAAAACTGGCCCTTTGAAACCGTGGCCTTTCCCCGGAAAAGGAATCCTGAGTGTTAAACAATTCCAGGGTTTGAGTTATGAGCCATGGCAAAATTTGGCCCTTGCATTTCTTTGGGAAAAACCCGCCCCCTGGCTTGGCTCTTTGCTGCAAAAAGTGACTGCCTTTGGGGGGATCCCTTGCTTTTAGATACATTTTTTGGCAGGGCAAAATTTTTTCCCCCCTTCTTCTGGGGTTTTTAGAAATTTCCTGATTCATTTTGCCCCTTTTTCTGAATTTTCTTTGGGGGAAAAATTTAATTCTAAATTTAGATGTTCATTGCTGAATTTTCCAAAACTTCTTGGGGTTCCCTTTTTTCCTCAACCAATTCCTGATTGTGGGACCTGTTCCTAACTCAGGTCACAGGTGGAAAAAAAATTTTTTGGGAGGGACATCTGAAAATCTGTGGGGAAGTGAAAAGGGCATTTTCAGCGTCCCCATGGTTTCTTCTGTAACCTGGTTTTGCTTGAACCCTGGAAATTTCACCCCGTAGTTTCTTCCTAGCTGGTTCCCCCCCCAAACTGTTGTGACTCCCAAAACTTGTTCTACTTCTTGGGTCCCCAAATCTTTCCCTGCCCCCGACCCCCCTTTGGGACGTGGGGGAAAAATGTACTTTTTGGCATCTTTTTTCTCCCAAAATTTGCTGACCCAAATGAATTCTTTCGCTTCAACCGAGAAGAACGCTCCCATTTACCTTTGGGGCCTCTTAGAGGATTTTGGAAAGGGCTCGAAGCCTTTTCCCCAAAGGGGTAGGGGAGATGAGGGGGCGCATCGTGCCTTCCGGGCCCGGAGCCCGGTCCTTGTCCCAGTGGGTTCCCCTTTCTCTGCCTTGCTGCAGGGATCGATCTGTGTTTTCCCTTTTGGGGAAACCGTCTGGTTGCCTGGGGGAATCACGTCTGCCGTTGCCTTGGGGGGGTCCGGGCTGCCCCTTTGCGTTGGGGGGATCACGTGGGGCACCATTTGTTTCTTAGAACACACGGCACAGAGTTTGGGGGGCAACTTGGTGCTCAGGGGGAGCATTCCCTTTTTGTCGTCTGTCAGGGTTCCCTTATGTCTGTGTGTGTTGGATGTGTGTGCATGCGGTAAGATTTATGGTGATTTGGGATGATGATTTTGTGGTTTTATGATTGTGTCCGTCCCACTGCGCCCGAGCCCAGCCCCTTTTTTTAGAGGGAAGCAATACAGAAAAATTCCCCGGGGGGGGGGAAAAAAATGAACGTTACTGTTCATTAAAAAGTAAAAAAGCAGGGGAAATGGAATCCTGGGGGGGGAAAATTTTCCCAGCTAGTGAGGCATTTTGATAAGAGGGTTCCCTTTGGGGTGAGCAATGATTTGATATCCCGGGTTTTCTCGTCCTGTTTGTCTCCTTTTCACCATTCGGATTGCTTCCGGTCCCGGGGCTGCGGGAAATATATTCAAGCAGCCCCCCTAGGGTTTAGTTTCCTTTGTGCTTACCAATCTTGGGGTCAAAAAAAGGGCAAGGTTTTTCCCTAAGATTCTGTGATGGTTGAAGTTTCCAGAAAACACTGAAACCCCTTTCCCCCATCCCAAAATTTTAAAGGCTTCTGCCGGGTGGGTTCTGTTATGTGTAGCAAGTGCCCGCCCGACTGAACCCTTTCCCACACTCCAAAATTTTAAACGGGTTCTCGCCTGTGGGGTTTGTGATGGTGCAAGCTTCCAGCAGACTGAAACCCCTTCTACATCCGACATTCAAACGGCTTCTCGTGTGTGGGTTCTGTGAGGCTAGCAAGGCTTTACAACCCCTGAACCTCTTCACACCCCAACATTAAAAAGGTTTCTCCCCTGTTGGGATTCTATTTTAAGCAAGGTGTCCAGCTTGATGAACCCTCTTTCCACACTCCAGACTTTCAAATGGCTTCTACCTTGGTGGTTTTCTATGATGAAAACAAGGTTTCCCGCTTGATAAAACCTCTTTCCACACTCCAACATTCAATGGTTCTCCCCTGGTGGGTTTTGTTTTTTAGAAAAGGCTTCCAAATCACTGAACCTTTTTCCACACTCCAACATTAAAAAGGCTTTCCCCTGGGGGGGATTCGTGAGTTTTGCAAGGCTTCCGCCCGACGAACCCTCTTTCCCCACACCGACATTCAAAGGGCTTTCACTTTGGGGGTCTGTGAGTAGCAAGGGCTTCCACAGACTGAACCTCTTTACACCCCAAGACATTCAAACGGCTTCTCGCCTTTGGGGTTCTGTGATGGCTAGCAAGGCTTCCAGCACGATTGAACCTTTTTCCCCCTCCAGAATTTTCAAACGGTTTGTCTGTGGGGGTTCGTGATGCCTAGAAAGGTTTTTCCAGTTTCCCACTAAACCCTTTTTTTCCAAACCAACATTCAAAGGGTTTTTTCGCCTTTTGGGGGTCCGTGATGGCTGGAAAGGGCTTGAAAAAACTAAACCTTTTTTCCACATGCAGACATTCAAAGGGCTTCTCGCCTGGTGTGGCTGTGATGGCTAGCAAGATTCCAGCTCGACTGAAACTTTTTCCACACTCCACGCATTCAATGGCTTTCGTCTTGTTTTTCAGGTGTATAGTAGGCCCAAAGAATGACAAAAATTTTTTCCCACTCTAAGCAGTCAATTGATTCCCCCCGGGTGAATTTTCCTATGGGAAAAAAATTGTTGAGGGCTAAAAAGTTTTACACACTTCCCAGCTCTTTCCCTTTCCCTTTTCCTTTTGGATGTTTTCGAACCTTGGTTTCTCCTGAAAGGGAATAGATTTGCCATTTTACTTTTCTGTTTTCCTTTAAATCTTCCTTTTGGGTTTGATTCCAACCCCCCTTTTGATCTGAATATTAACCTCCCCTCTCACGTTTGGGAGGCCCCCTCTTTTTTTCCGAATAGTGTCCCCTGCAAAATAAAAGCACCCAAAAAAAAATGGTGTCTCAATCAAGTAAAAAACCCCACTGTCTCCCAGGAGGGGGCCAAATGAGACACAGGAATGTCCTGAACAACACCGGGGGAGATTTTAGTCCTCCTGTAAATCTGGGGGAAAAAGGGTTCTCTTCCATGGGGGAAAGGTTCTGAGTAGAGAGGGGCAGATTAGTAAATTTCCCCTTTCATTTCCTTATTTTTCCGTTAGGGAAGGGAAAAAGGTAACGGGAATTCCCCGCCAAACTCGAACTCGAAGACTAAAGAATAATTTGGTCTGATTTGCGTTGTCTTTCCTGGCTCGCGGCTTCGCGCATCCCAAGCGCACAAAAAAAAAATTTTTAAAAGTTAAAAAAAACCCCGATTCCGGCCAAAAAAAAAGCAGGCGAAACGTCAGGGCCCTACCGGGCCCAGAAGGGTTTTAAAATTTTGGGGTTCCCCCCCCCCTTGCATAGTCCCTTTGGTGCTGCTAGTACCAGGCGGGGGGGGATGCCGTCTGCCTTTGCCACGGTTGGGGGCGGGGGACCAAAATGGCGACCGCAATTTTTTTTAAAACGGGGCCCAAAACCCCCAAAAGCACCCAAAAACATGCAAAAATTGCTTTTTTAAACCCTTTTAATTTTACATAGCCAGGGGGTTTTTGTTTTCCAAAATACTCTCCGTTGACTTTTTATTTTTTTCTTAATTTTATTTTTTACACCGCGCAATGAGGGGCGGGCCTTTGGATGGGGACCATGAAAAATTTTTTGGCCCCTTCCACCAACGCAGGGGCCGGGTTTTGACTGCACTTCGGGGATGTGAAAGGGGGCAAAAAAAGCGAGCATCCGTCCGCGCAGCTGGGCTTGGATCTTGGTGGGGGGTGGTAGTCAGACCGGGCTGGATTGCTGCGCTCGTCTATTTTCAATATCGCGGTCGCGGTCTCTTTAGGCAGGGGGGAATTGAATTGAATTTTTAGGAAAAAAAAATAATTTTTTCTTTCCCCTGGGGGGAATACAACGCAAGTTTATTCTTTTTGTTTTCCCTTTCTTTTTGGGGGAAAGTTTTCCTTTTTTATTTGCTTTTTTGCTTAAGGGGAGGGAATTTTGGTGGGAGGGGGGGGAGGGAGGGCTGCAGATTTTTTTTAAAAAATATATACTTTTTTTATATCCCATTTCTTTTCTTCCCCAATTTCAAACCACGTTCATTTATTTGGGCCCAAGGTCCTTTTACCCTGCCCCTACAGTCTGTGCGTGGCAATGGGGGTTTGGGAAAGGGGAATCAAAAACCCCTACCCTAGTAGCATTTTTTATATTTTTAAAATACTACCATTTTTTTCTTTTTTCTAAATTTTATTAGAAGTGGCAAGCAACACCCAAGGGTCCAGTTAGTGCTTAGAAGGGGAGGTTGGAGGCTGGGGTTTAAAATTTTTTTAAAAATATACAATACAGATGATAGGCCAGATTTCCCCCTCCCCAACCCAGATAAAAGTTCTAAAACACATTTGTTGGCAAAAGGAAAGGGCACCCCCTCTAAAAAATTTTACAATTAAATTTTAATTTATTTTAATTCCCTTTTCCTTTGTCCAACACCTCATTCATTTATTTACCCCGGACTCAAACAAACATATTTGTTAAAGGGGCACCCACCCTAAGAATATTTTTTTTTACAATTTACATCTAAAAAATTTTAAATTCACTAATTTTACTTCCCCGGGGTGCTTGTGAAATTTGTGTGCCAGTTTTGGCACTCCCTTCTATTGCTTGGTTGTTTTCTGTGTGATAAATTCATCATACACAATTACATCTTTAAAGAATTTAAAGTTCACTATTATTTGCCTGTGCATTTAAAGTTGGGTACGAGTTTTGGGACACCTTGCTTTATACTTGGTTTTGTGCTGTTGTGGGTCAATCTCACTCATTCACAATTACATCTTTAAAGAATTTTAATTTACATTACTTCCCTGTGCATTGTGAAATTTGGGTCCCATTTTTGGGAAACCCCCCTTGTTTCTACAGCTGCTTGTTTGTTGTGCTGTCCTGTTTTGGAGCCCAAATCTTCATTTTGGCACCTAAAATTTACATACAAAAACCAATTACATTTTTAAAGAAATTACAGTTCCTCACTTCCCCTGTTCCTTGTGCTTTTCTTTACATCACATTATACATTCCTTCCCGACAACGCCCAAACCTGCGCACTGTGCGTGCTCTTTTTCCCAAATTTTGTTGTGGTGACAGTCCCCTTTGGGGGTTGAAAGGAAAAATTTTTTCAAATAGTTTTTACTTACTTTTTAAAGTATCAGAAATCCTTTTTCCCAGTACTTTGAAAGTGAGAAAAATGAGAGGGGGGGACAGCAAGAGGGAGGGGGGGGGGCCCAAATAAGATAAAAGGGGCATTTTTGAGGGAAGGGACGGAAGTGTGCAAAAAGTGATAGGTGCAACCCCCTCCCCAAGTACCCATCCCAGTGGCAAAAGCCACCGTGCCATTTCTGTCACTGAGGGAAATGGAGAGGTCCCAAATCCCATCTCGGAACCTACCCCCCACCCTTAACAGAAAAAGAAAAGGGGCTTGAGTCTGAAATGAATCAGAATCAAAATGGGCCCCTTTATCTAAACAGCAAGTTTCTGAGGCCCTGTTGGCGGGGCCGACTTAAGGCGCTCCGGGCAGTGTGGGGGAGCAGCCCTCTTTCCACCCCGAGTCCCCCAGTGACGCATAGTACTTACTTTTCCCGGCGGCCCCGGCCATCCCCCCCACAGCACGGGAGGCATAAAAAGGGGGCGGGGCTTTCTGAAAACCACGCGGGTGTCTCTGGAGCATTTTGGAAAGCCCCCAAGAGCAAGGATGGCGGTGGCAAGAAAACGGGGGTCTTGCCAGGGGAAAAGACCCCCAAACACCTCTCCCATGGGTTTTGAGCAAATGATGAGGGGAACACCCTGGGACTCTGCATGGAAAAACCCTTTTTGCCCTTGTTCCTCGGGGAAAGAGGGGAAAGGGGTTGGGGAAAAAAAAACACAGCTCCCCCTAGGAGAGTGGGGAAAAGGGAGGCACTTAGGAAGGGGCTGTTGGGGGGAGTTTGTCCCAGCGAAATGGGCCCAAAACACAGGAACCACCACTCGAGTGGGGGTGAAATGGTGGCCAGAAGGGTTGCCCCTCCCTTTGTAAATCATCAGGCTTTAGGCACCGATGAACACTGGCTCCATGGTACGAGCCCCCCGGGGTCCTCAGCAGCGGTGATCCCTCCCTTTATGAGTCGTCAAAGGGCAGGATCCGGGGCCCTGCGCAAAGGGGCCAGAGGAGGAAGACCATTCACTTTCCCACCTTGGGCCCGGGGGGCACCACGGATACCCTCTCCTTTAGGGTCATTGGTGGCAACCCCAAAGGGGGTCCCGGAGCCCCGACACCCAGAAAACTGCAGGGGGGCAAAGGCAGCCCCCCAAGAGGGATAGGGTGGTGCTTCCCAGGCAAAAGCTGGAACAACGCCCCCGGGCAACATTGCTGAGGCCCCCAAGACGCAATGCGAGAGTGGGGGATTGGGGGGCCGAGGGGAAAGGGCAATCGCGGAGTCTGGTTTCTGACGCGGCCTAACATGACCAACGGGTTCTTGGGGGAGGGGGTTTAAGGGCTCATGTGCGCAGCACACAAACTGCATCTAGTGGGGGTGTGCCATTGGGGTGGGTGCAGCAAAGGGGCCCTGGAGTGAGGGGACCCCGGGGGGGGCCAAGGCCCTTTCTGGACAAGTGTCGGAAAATCTGGGGACTTCTCTCGCAGCGTCAAGGGATCCAGGTGATGCGTGATAGGGAGGCGGGGAAAAAGCCCACCCAAAAGTCCCGATCCAGGACGGACCCACCGGGGGAAATCCCAAACCACGAAATGGTCAAGGGTGGGGGAGCAAAGGGAATGGTGGAATAGTCATGTAAACCACCCCAGTCCCCGCATGAGGGGGGGGAGCTGGACATTTGGGGTACCGAGTGGGTCGCCCTTCCCCCAAAGGTGGGAAAAAGCACACTTTTGAGGAACCACCCACTCCCACAGCACAAGCACCTGGGGAGTACCCCCTTCAATGCCCCCCCCGCCAATGCCCAGAGACCAGTATCCAGGAAAAAGGGGGTTTTTCCCAAAAAGCAGGGCCTTTCAGACAGGGTCGACCGGGGTGGAACCCCCCTTTTGGCCACTTTAAGGGAAAACGTGTACCAATGGGAGCTGTGGCCCTCGCCAAAAGGGTTCCCTGGCGGGAAACGCGCCAAAACCCGAAATCCGGAAGACGGACTATCCCCTCAAGCAGGCTCCTCCAATCAAAGGAGGGTTTCCGAGGGGCACGGAAAACCAAGCGATCAGAAGGGAATCCCCCCGGCAAAGGATCCTACCTTCTGTATCCAGGGGCGAACCCCGAACCAGGTTCCGTACCAGCACCCAAATACCTGGCCTCTGCCCTACCAGGCATCTCCTCCTCAGTGGAGGAAGGGAGGAAGAAGAACCCGGCCCCCCCCCCCCGACCATGTGAAGGGGTACAGGCCGAGCCCCCCCCAACCCCCCACCCTTGGGGCCCCCGCCTACTGGGCCAGAAAGGCAGAAATCTGGCCTGTCTTTCGACTCTGGCGATGGGCCTTTACCCAACCACTCAAGAACTGTTGCTGCCTGTAAATAACCTCCCGCTGAATCCCCATCCCCTGCAAGCCCCCTGCCTCCCTAGTCCCCACAGCCCGCCCTCCTGCTGGCCCTGTGACTACCTGCCGACCGATGCCTAAACCCGCCAATGCCAAACTGCCCCTTGACTGCCTGCCTGCCTGCCTTCCGTATTCTCACACACACACAATTGAAGGGGATATTTGTGCCCAATTTTTCTAGCCCTTGTCTGTCTCCAAACCAGGCAGGGCCAAATCAGGTTTTATTGGAAAGGGGCTGTCTGTATTGGCCCAATTTTTTAGCCCTTGCCTGTCTCCAAACCAGGGAGGGCCACTCAAAGTGTCATTGAAAGGTATTCTTTTTGGGCCCCAAATTTTCTAGCCCCTTGCCTTCTCCAAACCAGCAGGGCCATCAAAATTCATTGGGGAAAGGTCATATTGCCCCAATGTTTTTCCCCTTGGCCCCCCGGGGTCTGGGAGACCCCAAAACCCCCCTTCCTTTGGGGCTTCCCCCCTTCCCTGGGGGGTTTTGGCGCCAAATTTCTTACAAAGTGCAGGGAAAACACTTTACAAAAAACCCACCCAAAGACTGAGTATCAAGCTGCTTCCTCCTTACGCCTTAAAGAAATAACCCACCCAGTTCTCCGCTTTCCACTCTGTCCCTTGGGTTTCCAAAACCCCGGTCTCCTGGGGTTCGTAGGAAGCTCCTCCCCAAAGGGAAAACAATCCCCCCACTGGCACTTTGGTTTGTGCCTTCCCAATCCCTAGCCTGGAGGCGGTATCCCTAAGCCGCGCCAGGCTAAACCCTACCTGTAAACCCGACAGATGCTTCCCTGCCTGCCCGCCCCTTGCCAACCTGCCTGCCCGTCGCCCACCCGTCCCCTTTTGGGTGCTTCCCCGTTGCTTCTCATCAACCTCCCCATCTGCCCTTCTGGGGCCCCCGTCCCCTACTTTTCCCGGGGGTGGTCTGTGAAACCCCAAAAGGGCTGTGGAAAGGGGAAAAACAGCAGTCCCCTTTATTGGGAAGAGGAGGCCTCTCGCAGAAGTGCTGCCGGTTTGGGTTTGTAATTACCACAGGCTTAGCTCTGTCTCCCCCCCACTCTTTCCCCCTGGGGGCAAGACACTGTGGTCACAAAGAAGGGAAAATGACTTTTGCGTGTGGGGGCACCTGCCCCCATTTTCAAATGGAAGAGTTTTATAGAATCAAAAAAAAATAGAGTTTTGGGAAAAGATCAAG
>JAWVWN010002533.1:0-38643 GCA_037367305.1 Phrynocephalus vlangalii
GAAAAATGCTCCCACTATCACAAAACTACCCATTTCGCATGCTACAAGTTATGCTCAACATTCTACAAGGCAGATTTCAGCATATTGGAAAAAAATTTCCCAAAAAAGTCAAGCTGGAATTCGGGGGGGCAAGAACTAGAGATCAAATGCCAACATGCACTGGTTTATGGAGAAAGGGGCCAAGAGTTCCAAAAAGCATCTACTTCTGTTCATCGACTATGCCAAACCCTGATGTGTGGACCACAACAAACTAGGAAAGTTCTTAAAAGAAGGGGAGTGCCTGACCACCATCTTCCCTAAGAAACTATATGTGGGAAAACATAAACCCATCAGATCTGGATATGAACAACATGTTTAAAAGGGGGAAAATACGACAAGGCTGTATACTGTCACCTTTCCTTTTTAACTTATTGAAAAGGTACATCAAGCGAAAGGGCAGGTCTGGGTGAATCACAACCCAGAATTAAATTGCCGGAAAAAAATATCAACAACTCAATACCAATAACACTCTATACAGAAATTGAAGAATTAAAAAACCCTTAATGGGGTGAAAGAGGAGAGTAAAAACAAGGGGCTGAAGCTCAACCTAAAAAAAACAAATCAGGCCACCGGCCCCACACCCCCTTTGGCAAATAAAGGGGAAGAAGGGAGGAAAAATCGGTTTATTTTTTTTGGGCCCTTATCACACAAGGGGTTGACTGCGCAATGAAATTAAAGACGCCGCTTTTTGGGGGGGAAAGCAATGGCAAACCTAGACCGGCCTCTTAAAGATCAGAGACATATTTGCAAAAAGGCGGGAAGTCAAACTTTTTTTTTTCTGGTATGATGTCTTGAGTGAAGCTGACATAGAGAAGTCTGATTGCTGCAAAACTACACTTTTGATTTGGGGCTGAGGAGACTTTTGAAACCCCCGGGACTGAAAGGAATCAAACCTATCCATCCTGGGGGAAAAATCAACCCCAAATGTTCACGGGAAACAATTCTAAAGCTGGGCTCCAACGGGGCCACCTATGGGGAAAGAGGACCCCTTTGGAAAAGTCCCTGATGCGGGAAAGTTTGAAGGAAAAAGGAAAAGAGGAAAACAAAAAATGAGAGGGTTGGAGGGTGTCATCGATGAAACCAAATGGATTGACCAAACTCCGGTGGGCAGGGAAAGATAAGAAGGCGTGGCGACTCTGTCCATGGGCCACGAAGAGTCGGACACAACTGAATGACTGGAAAAACCCTTTGAATTACTGGGCCTTTTTTTAAAAGGGATCCAGCCATTGACAGCTCACAGGGGGCCCTTTAAAATGGGGCCTGGAGTCCGGGAACCCAAAATGGGGGGACCTTTTTCTTTTTGTTTCATACCATTTCGTATAATTTTTTAAAAATGTAAAAAACAAAATAAAAAAAAAGGGGTGAGCATGAAATGAAACGAAATGAAAACATTATTTTCTGTTTTGTGCCCTTTCCAAATCACACATTCATTTCAGGGTCACATAAAATTATATCCCAGGGGGAGCTTCAAAATTGTTTTAAAACTGTATTATTCTTTCTTCTATTAAACCTTTAAGTGAGCTAAAACTGTTTATTTTTTGTATCATTCATTTTCCCTACCTTTGGGGGAAGTATGGGGGGAAAAAGGGTTTCCCCTTTTGTCCTTTTTTAAAACCAAATAGTTATATAATGCAATTAATATATAATAGTATATCACAGATGCTTTTTTTTTCCTCCTTCCTTTTTTCTTCCATCCTTCCCGGGGGTTTTTTTAAAAATTTACAAATAAATTAAACAAGAGCAATTTTTAAAAAAAAACCAACCTTCCTTTCCTCACAATTCAAAACCGGAAATCTGAAGTCTTTTTTTAAAAGGGTGTCGCTTTTTTTAAAAATTATTCACACTTTGTGGGTGGGAGTACGTGGCAGTGCCATCATGGCTTTTGATTTCATTAAATTTTTATTATTAAATTTATATTATTATTTTATTATTATTTTATTAATTTTTATTATTATTTTTGTTGTTTGTTGTTGTTGTTGTTGTTGTTGTTTTTGTTGTTTTGTTGTTTTTGTTTTTCAATTTTCCCGTGCCATGACACACCCCCTTTTCCAAATCCCTTTGCAAAGGAAAAAAATCAACAGCAAAATTCACACAGGGTAAAAAATCAGGAAAGAAAAATTCAACACAAACAAAATAAAACTCCCCTTGTGAGAAGGGGAAAACAACTGCTGCTGGCCAAAGGGAATGATCTTTTGGGTGTGTACATTGGCCAGGATTTATGAAATGATCTTTAAAAAAGGCCAAATTGATAACTTGGTTCTTTGGGAGGTGTGATCACCCCCATTGGGGCAAAAACCCTTTTTTCCCGATAAATGAAAAAAATCCCCTGAAAAAAAAAATTTTTTCCAATTTAGGTTTTTTACAACCCCTCTTCTTCCCTTTTTCCTCTTCCTCCTGCCAATGCACTCCTGTGCTTAAAAACCCTACACTGTTCTCTTTCACATGCACTCCCCAAACAAAACACAAACACGAGCACACTATCCAAACAAAAAACACACACATGCCACAAGCAAGGGGCCGGCCAGGCACCTTCCCCCTCCCCCTCCCCCTTTTATAAAGGCTCAAAAAACAAACCCGATGGGCTCAAAAGGCATCAAGGACTGCTCACAACTGCAGGGGCCAATCAAAACCCCTGCCCTTTAGGCTGAAATGTAGGGCCTCCCCCCCTCCCCCTTCATCAGCACGCATACATCTTTCCTTCTTTACCCTTACAAGGGTGGAGGGGGGTTGCTTGTTCTGATCACATCCACCACAGGTAAAGATGGAAAAACCGTAACTGAGTTACTTGATAAGGGGTAGCAACAGGGGGTTGGGGAAAACTAGAGGAATTGGGTGAGGGGGGCGGTGAGGAATTCATCTACAGGAGAGCTGTTTAAACTATGACAGTAGCCTTGAGGTCACGGTTATTTCCTGGGACCAAGGTGAGCATGACAAATTCACTGATGTATGTGTTCCAAGCCCAGAACTTATGAACTTTGGTAATGCCATTCATTTCAAAGCAATTTATGTTTCATATATAACCATGTTTTTAAATTACAGCTCAAGGGCACAGTGCAGTCTAGCAAAAGGTAAATCTAAGCCTCACTGGAGCCAAACAGTGCAATTTAATGCTTAAATACTTTTGGCACACTGACTTTTTGCTGGATTATGTCAGACAATTAGCAAAATCTCCCAGGCACTTTGTGTGTTTTTCTTCTATGAAACTTTCTGGAGACTCATGGTTAGACTGATTGATTCTGATGTATCGGTGAACATAGGGTTCCTACTAACAGATGCTGTTTACAGGAAAGGCAGAAACATCTAAACGGTGGCTCTAGATATAAGGAGTGCATGGCCCTCCAGGTTTGCTTCAGACTACGGCTAAATGTTTTGGGAAATGGTCTGCTGCCGCCACCATGAACAATTCAGATTTGGAAATCTGAAATTTCATTTGTCCCATTGTCAACCAGAGGAAACAAACAGCAGCTATGATATTTTTCAGTTTGCCCTTTGCCCCCCCCCCAAAGCAAAAGACCATGTGAGACAGTTTGTGGGATGTAACTGGGGCCACACTTTATTCAACATTGCAACATCAACACATAACCACAATATAGCTTTCTGAGGGGCCTGCAGCAGCGCAGGTTAGAGTCGGCACCAGGGGGTCTCCCGGGACCCCTTCGACTGGAGAGCCTTAGGGTGAGTCACACCCCCTGGAGGTCTGCTGCCTCAGCAGATCCCTAGGGCTGGCAAATTCCCACCCCTTGTCCAGGTCCACAGGGAACTTTATTCACCCCCCCCCCACAGCCCAAGCAAGGCCTGTTAGTGCATCCTTCCCCCACGCTGTAATCTCTGCATCCGCAGCGCCCAGGGTTGGATGCGCCTGCAGAGGATCTTAGAATTTGACTCACTGGCTCTAACCCCTCAGCGCTACCGCCAGTGTGACCATATAATCCTTGGGTTGCCCTAATTGCCCTCCCCCAACCTCCAGCACAGGATAGGAGAAAAATCCCCATTCCGACATGCCAATTCTGGAACGGGTCAAAAATTCCTATCCGGCCCAAGTTGTGCCCTTTTAAGATTTGGGTTCTGATAAAAAAAGTTGGTTGGTGGGGACATCCCGCCCAGCGAAAGAGGTTTTGGGCCGGGGGGGGCCCCGGGCCTTTATAGGCCCCCCCCACCCAACCCCATTAACTCCCCCCCTTTCTCCTCTCACGTTTCTTGCGAGGAGGGGGGCAAAGGAGCTCTGGCCGGGGCCCAGACGGGGCCAAACCGAAGAGCCAACTTTGGGAAGAAGATGACCACTTTTCCCCTTTTTAAACTTTTTTAGATGCGGGCTTTTTTGTGAATTTTGTAGGGGAAAAAATTTTTAAAAATTTAAACCCAAAAATGAAGGTGCTTAATTTCTGTAGGGTACCTTGAAAAGCGTTTCCCTAAATAAAACGGGCTGACCTCAAGATATGGACTGAATAACTAACCTGCCAGGGTTTTGCAAGGAAAAGCCCCAGCATTTTTTATGTCAAAAATCCTGAAAAATTTGTCCGAAATAGTAGCTCCTTTCCTGTCCCTGTATTTGCTAGGGTGTTTGTGTCGTTACAGTCGTGACCGACCCCCTTTTTCGTGACCCCAGCCCTTGGGTGTTTTTTTTGCAGGAAAAAACTGGAGTGGCTTGCTATTTTCCTACACCCATTGCCAAACCCAACCCCCTTTTTTATGGAAAAGTTTTTTGGGAGAATTTACGCAAGTCAAACTTCACTTATTTAGGGTTAAAAAAATGTGAACTTTGAAAAATGACCTAGCGGGGCAAGGGCAACATTTGTCAGTTTTTCCCTCTCATTTTTAATAAAAATGCCCCAAAGGGCCCCAAAAGCAAAACCCCCCCAGGGCCGGTGCGGGGTTTTTTTTGCCCCCTGGGTGGGGTTGGGGGGGTTGGGGTTGGGGGGTTGCAAAGGGGGGGGGGGTTTGGGTGGGAAAGGGGTGCGGGCGGGGGCAGGGGGGGCAGGGGGGTGGGCAGGGGGGTGGAAAAGGCCAGGGGCGGGGGGGGGGAACGGGGGGGGGGGGGGGCGGGCGATGGCGACGGGCGTGGGGGGGGAACAGCAAAGGGAAACAGGGGGGTGGGGGGCGATGGGCCGGATGGCGGTGGGCGGGCCCGGCAACGGGCAGTGTTTGGGCAAAAAAAAAAAAGGGAGGGAGGGCCTGGCAGGGGTGGGGGGACAGATGGCAGTGGCCAGCGGGGGGGGGCGGCAGGCCCGCCATTGCCCTCTCCCAATTTTGGCGCCCTAGGAAACCTCCCTTTATTCGCCCCTTAATGGAAGCCCCCGGGCCCCTGCCCCAACCCCCAAAAAAAAAAGTTTCAGGGGGGAAAGGTAGATGCTAAACCTTTTCGGTCATTAAAGGGGGGGAAATAATTTGCCAGAGCAAACAGTCATTCACCCAAACTTTTAGATTTTGGGGGAGAGTCCCTTTTGAAAATTTCCCAAAGCATAGGAATTGGGATAATAAAGGTCTAAGGTCTGTTGACCATTATTCCACCCCTCAGGGCATTCCCAGGGCCCTTTTAAAAGGGGAGGGCCTTTAAAGTTTTTTTTAAGGGCATTTATCATTTTTTTTAAATTTTCTATTTGTCCTCCCTTGTTTAACCACAACCCCGGGAAACGTATAAACTGCTATCTTAAGGAGAAATGGGGAAATCATTGATTTGCTCACCCCATCCTTTAAATGGCAGTTTTGCCACACTCTTGGCGGGGATGTGATTATGTGAGGAAAAACCCCAATACTAAAAGCTTTCTTAAAAAAATTACCCTTTTATTGAAACAAGGGAGATACCTACACTCCAAAAATTTACAATACACAGGGGTTGATAAGCCTAAATTAAAATCTTTGGGAGCGTAAATTAAACCTTAGATAGGGATTTAAATTTCAAAGCGATTGCACTGGTTTTTTTAAAAAATAAATTTTTAAAAAGAAACACAAATTTCAAAAATTTCCCAAATTTTGTTAAGATTGCGTGGTTATTTTTTCTTAAACACGTTTCCCCCCTTTTAAAAGCACACAGTAGGTTTTTTTTTAGTTTCAATCCTTCCACAACTTAAATCAACAAATTTTAAATTTTTTGGATGTCCTTCACATTACCCTAAAGATCTGTAGAAAAACAAAATAAAATTTTAAGTTGCGGGGCAAAAACTGTCCCCAAAGTTTTATGATATCATTACCCTTTCTGAAAAAAATTTAAATTTTTAGATACCTCAGCAAAAAAATTCCTCACATTTAAAGGAAAACAAGTCAGATTTTTTTCTTTTGCCCTTTCTTTTTTCCCTCTGCTAAAAACAAAGAAACATTAAAAAATGGGGGGTTTTGGGAAAAGAATGGCGAACAACAGGGAAGTTGCATTTTTTTAAAAAATAAACCACTTTACCCCCTACAAGAAGCTAAAAAGGGAAAAAAATGAATATTTTTTGGGCG
Source organism: Phrynocephalus vlangalii (assembly GCA_037367305.1). Lineage (NCBI taxonomy): Eukaryota > Metazoa > Chordata > Lepidosauria > Squamata > Agamidae > Phrynocephalus > Phrynocephalus vlangalii. Next base: position 6,478 of record JAWVWN010002533.1, read on the forward strand.
GGATGCAACTTGTGAAAAAGGGGGTGAAGGAATAAAATTTTTGCCCTTTTTTCTTTTGAAATCAGAAAGCCCTTTGCATTAATTGCTATTAAAACCTTCCAACTAACATTAACATAATGGGTTAAACATACGGGCTAACCCAATTTCGGGAACATCTATCACCCCTTTCCTTTCCTTCCTTCCTTCCTTCCTTTCCTTTCCCTTTTCCTTCCTTCCAACATTTTGTAATTATTTTAATTAATTTCTGGGGCCCATAAAAGCAGGGACAAAATTTGGAAAACTAAATGCAGTTTTTTTAAAATTAAATAACCCAAACCCCTTTCTCCAGAACACTCAAAATTTTTACATATTTTCTTTAAAGATAAAGAGGGGGGACAAAATGAACATTTCTGGATATGGTTTAAAACCCTTTGGTTTTCCCTTGACCCTTTTCCCCTTTAAAAAATGGGGCTTTCTGGTGTTGCCTGGCCTGTCCCACCGATGGCGGAAATTTAACCCGGGACATACTTTTTTTTAACAAATTCCAGCCCCAGGTACGGGCTGGCTGAACGCAAAATGACATTTTAAAAAGGAAACCTTTTTATCTGTGATAATGACCTTTTTGGGGGGCTTTTCATCTGTTCAGCATTTTTTAAGATTTTTTTTTTTTTTGCCCAAAAGTACCTCCTAGATACAAGTCAGGTGCAGGAACAGGGGGCTAAATGTTAAAGCGGCCCCTTTTCCCTTCCTCCTCTTTGGCATTCCACAAAATGTAAAATTTTTGGGCCCCTTAATCCCCCAATGGGGGGTCCCCGGGTGGGAAAATCTTTCCCCATTTTTTAATATTTTTTAAAAAAAAATGGGGAAAAATTTTCATCTAAAATTTTTGGGTTGGGGTTTTGGGATAGCAGTAGCAATGCACACAAAACCTACCCCTTTTTCTTTTGTTTCTCCTGCAGGGGAAAAAATTTTGGGGTTGCTTGAGTGTTTGCCGGGCCCTTTGGTTTTGGTAGAAGGGGCCAATCCAAACGGGCCCTAAATCTGAACTTTTATAACACCTTTTTAAAATTCAGAAAATTTAATTTCCAGATGGGTTTAAATTTTTTTTCTTTCAGAAAGGAAGGTATATAACCCTCCTATGGGGAACACATAGTGATGGGGGTAGCCCTTTCCCCAACCTTTTGGGGTTTTTAAGAGCCAAAAAAAGGGGCAAGGATTTTGCTAAAAAGGAAAGGGTAATTTTTCCCCACCTAATGTCCCCTAGTACACATCTCAAAAGGCCCTTTTTTTTGATTTTAAAAATTTTGTAACCCAAAAGGGAGGGAAAAAGCCAAAACAAAATAACTGCCCCTTTTTTGGGGTAATGTTTTTTTCCCGGGGAAAAAAAATTCCCCTATAAAAATTCCCCCCGGGCACCATCCCTCTCTGGATTAAGGAAGCAAATTTTAAAGACCAAATTATTTTAAAAATGCCTTCTGCTAGTTGAATATTGCCCTTTACAAAGTCAAAGGGGTTTTTAAAATTTGTGTTTTTTTTAATTTTAAATATAGTTTTATCTAGTGACTGGGGTTTTTTTGGGCTCTCTCTCTCTCTTTTTTTTTTTATATTATATAGTGCCCTTTGAATATGATTTTATTGTACATTGTGAACTGCCCTAGAATGGCAACACTAATGGTTTTGTAAAGAAATGGAAAAAAGTACATTCATTTTTTTTTTTAAAAACATTTTTGTTAAAATTTATTTAAAAGGGGATACTCTACTTAGAACTACCTAACCCGAAACAGACTTTTTTTTTGAAAAAAAAAAAGCATCTTATCAAATTTATAGCTGTTTTGCCCTAAGCAAAAGAAGAAACCCAAAAACAAAAAACCCCGTCGAATAGGTAAAGCCCGGACTGGAATTTTTTTGCAGACAACCAGTGGGTGTAAAGATGAGTATATCCTTTTTTCTAAACCCACCTCATGGGCCCGTAGAAAGGGGGGGCATGCCTCCCCCCTTGGGTTTAGTTCCCGTTTTTAGAAAATGAAGAAAGGGTGGTGCCCCCCCCGGGAAAGGTTTGGGGCAAAAGGGGAAATTGGGGTGCCCCAAAAATCCAATGTTATTTTTCCCGAAAACTTCTGGAGGGAGGCCCCAGGGGGGAGGGAAATATCAGAAAAGAAAAAAAGAGTTTTCTGGAAATTTGGTCCACTTATCCCACAAAAGGGAAAAATGGGAAGGGGAGGACAGCGAAAAACAATCCAACTTCAAGACCCTAAATGGAATTAGAGGGACATCAAGAAAAGCAAGTTAGGAGAAGTAAAATCAGTCCCCTGTTTGGGCCCGCAAGGGCCTTTTTGGGGGGACAGCAAAAGAAATTTCCCCCTCTTCACTGCAAATTTTTGTCCTGCCCGTTTAAAATGCCCAGAAACTTTTAGAAACAGATTGGGAAAACCAAATCCTTTTTTCTTTTATGAATGTAAATGTTCCCAATTGGGGGTAATGAATGGCTTGCCCCCCTGGACAGGGACCAACCCCCCTTTTTTTGGTAATAAGGAAACAGGGTTAAAGATTACCCACTCTGGCTTGTTTCCAAAAATGATAGTTGGGAACCATTCCCCTTTACTTTGTGCAAAACAATTTTTTGAGAGCAAGTTTTATGTGGTGGGTTTATTTGGGGGCTTTCAGTTTTTGAACTGGGGCCAAGGGAAACCCCACTAGGCAAAACTGTGCCCCATCTGAAAATTTTTACATACCTTTAAAAACAGTCACCCAAAAAATTTGGGTCAACTTAAACACCCCATAATAACATGGGCTTGTCTTTTTCAATTTGCTCTTTTTGCCAAAAGGAAATTTGATACAGAAGGGGGGAAGGGGGATTTTGTTGTGTGTTTCCAAAAAAGAATACACAAACTAGTTGAAAAATATTTTTTTAAGGGGTTCTTTTTTAAACCCTAGGAAATTAAAAAAGAGCTGAAAAAATTAAAACCCTTTCAATTTAATTTTTTTTTTAAAAAAAAAACAAACTAGAAATTAAAATTTAAAAAAAGTTAAACAAATTTTAACAGTATTAAAAAAAGAGAGATGGGCATTGGGAATGAACATTTTTTTTTTTTTGTTTTTTTTTCCTTTTTTCCCTTTGTCGTTCCCTTCCCCCTAACAAAATGAAAAACGAAATTTTTGAAAGGAAAATGCAAAAAAATGAACAAACCAAAAAAAAATTTTGGGGTTATTTTCGTTTTCCCTTAAAATTGGGGAAAGCCCCAAAGGGGGTGAGCTGTTTTAAATGTTAAAAAATGCCTTTGGGGAATCCCCTAAAAAAAGCAGGGGGATAAAATTTTTTATAAAGTCTGAAAAAAACCTACCAGGGGGGTTTGGGGTCCTTAAAAACATTTTTTTTTTTTGTCTTCCCCCCATCGCGTGTTTTTTTTCTTTCCCCCCTTTTAAAAAGGAAGGCGCAAACCCGCCACAAAAAAAAGGCAACCAAAGTTATGGGATCATTTTAACCAAAACATTCCCAGGGTTGGGAGACTTGGGGGGCAGTTCCCCGGCCCCCACAGAGGGCATTTTAAAAAGGTTGGCAAACCCCCGTCCTCCTTGCAGTCTCGGTGGGAAAATTTTGGGGGGGGGATTTGCCCGTCTCTGCGACTCTACTTTTAACCCCCCTCAATCCTTGTGTGCATTTGCGTTTCCCTCGGTAAGTTTCCCCCCCTTCCCCCGGGGGCTTTACCTTTTGTTGGGTGCCCTTCCCAAAACCCCGGGGAACGCCCCCCCCGCTGGGCCCTTTTCCCGCCTCCCTTTTTTACCTATCTATACTGTGTTTTTCTTTTGCCACAAACCATTTTTTTTTTTTTTTTTCCCCCCTGGTCGGGCCCCTGGGGTGCCTGCGCACAGAAAAGGGTTTAAAAAAAAAGTTGCCAAAAAAAAAAGGGGGAGAAACAAAAAAAAAAAAAAAATGAAAAAAAATGTAACAAAAATTTTTTTTTTTTTCCCAAAAATTTTACAAAAAACGAAACGAACCCAAACAACCTCCCCAACCCACAAATGGAAAAAAACCCAAAAAGACAAACCCCCCCAATTTTTTTTTGTTTTTTTTGCCCATCCCCTATTAAAAACCTTTTAAAAAAAAAAAAATTTTAAACATCTCTAAAATACAAAAAAATTTTAGCATTTCAAAGAGTAAAAGTGGAAACCCCCAAAATAACAAATGTTTTTTATAACATAAAAAACTGTACAAAAATAAAAAAATTTCCCGAGAAAGGGGTTTAAATTTTTCATAACAAACGTCTATGGGGGCGAACCCATTTCAACATAAAAAAGGGCCCCCAAAATTAAAATTTTCCCCCATTTTTCCCTGCAACCCAAGGGAAAATTTTTATAAAGGAAAACTTTCTTAAAAAAAAGAATTTCTTTTTGGGAAAAAAATGAAAACCTTTAACAAGGTACCATTTTAACCCTTCTATAAAAAAACCCAAATGGAAAGGGGGGGCCTTTATCAATGGTTTTAGATGTAAAGACAAAAAAGTGTTTAGGCTAAAACCCGGCTTCTTTTTTTGGGAAAGGGAAATTTCCCAAAACCATGGAAACAGCCCCCGAAAGGCCCTTTTTTTACCCTGAACAAAAAGTACAGGGTAAAAGATTCGCTCAGGACTTTTCAGTGATTTTAGAGTCCTACTTTTTTCCGCCATTCTTTTTACTTTTCCCAGATTCCCCCCATTTCCCAAAATGTGTTTCAGAATCTGAAATAGAACTTTTAAAAATTTACTAGTGCTTTTTTTGTTTGCTAAAGAAAGAATTTTTTCCCTTTTCAAAAGGGAAGACCTTTTTTTTTTAAAAACAAACCCTTTTACCTGAAATAAAATGATCCGTAAATTCAATGATTTTAATCTTAATTGTGAACAAAAACAGAGTCATCTTTTTTAGCAAATCTTAAAATCAAGCAGAATCAGGGAAATGTGATTTCATTCAGCTCATCAATTTTCCCTGGGGATATTATCAGGAAAAAATCCAATTATTGGAAAAAAAAAACCCCACACATAATCAATAGTTTGGGAAAAGTTTGGGGTTCTTCTGCTCTCTAATTCTACTTTGAAGCTTAATTTGCCCCTGAGGCTTCAGCCTTTTTAATGACCCTGAAGTATTCCTATTATAAACTCTTTAAACCCCCCCCCCCCCAACTAATTACAGAATCCAAGAGCAGATTTTATTCATGTATTCAGATTTTCCAAGCGAGGCTGTATTTTTCATATTATTTTATTTTCTATTTTTAGAAAAGGGTAGCATTTAAAAGAAATAAAAAAACAAATTTTAATTTTGCTTTAAAAAAACAATAAAACATGAATGCTGGCCTTAACCTCAAAAGACTTTATGTTAAAACCCGCCTTGAAAACTCTTTCAAAATCCGGAATTTTCACTAAACAATGGGTATCTTTATAGAAACTTTTTCGACAACACAGAATCTACATTTCTTTTTTGCCCGAATATCATTTTACCTCGGCTATATTCACCACTTGGGTTTTGCAACAAAGACACATAATTTTTTTTTGGGGTTTTTTTGCATTTATATCCCCCCCCCTTCCCCCAGAAGATGGGGACACATTTTAAAACCATTCATTGTCATAGCAATCCCTTTATTTTGGGCAAAGGGTGCAAAAAGTGGTTACCACAAGCATCATTTATATCAAATGGCTCAATAGGAGCGGAACCCAGACCTCTCTGACACAGTTAAGCTCTTTATCCATCACACAGTACCACCTCTCCTTTTTGATGACCACAAAACATATTACTGGCAAAGGGCTCTATAACACGTCCTTTAAAATGCGGATTAAATTTTGAGATAAAGCTTTTTCCCAAAATCTTGTCCCCAACGGCCACTGGGCTTTTAAAAAAAATGGTTATGCCCCCTTTAGCGAATTTCCAACACGTACCAGAGAAGTTGGGAATTTTTTGCTCCAGTAAAAAATGCGAGCCAGAAGTCTGTGGGGAATCGCATATGATTCAGTTTTCTGCTTTCCCCCCTAGCGCCGACCAGCTCATCCTGGGCTGTGTTGGCACTTTAAAAAAAAAAAATTCACTCCTGCCACTGCTGAGCTGCTGGCCTTTGGGATGTCAGTGCTTTAAAAAAAAAATCCTAGCACCACCTGCTGGCCCTGGGCTAGGTCGGTACTTAAAAAAAAAAAAAAAAACTTGTATGTCGGAATGGAGATCCCACATTTTCAGTCATGTGACCAAGAAATAAAAAAGCCAGATTTTCACAACATCTGGATCTTCTCCCAAGTGTGATAGCAGTCAAAGAAAAGAAAAATGAACTGATATATATGACAATAATCTGTTTCATCATTGTACATGCATGATAAGGCATAACAAACTCATATGCCTGTAAAATCCCACATATATGCTGGGCTCTTATTAAGGACCAACCAAACTATCTCATAAATAGTAAGGCAAGTCAAGAAAGAGTGGAACAAAAAAAAATCTGGTCCTATTCGTTCTTTAAATCCAAACTGACAGGACAATCTAGAAATCTCAAAACTTTGCTCAGTGTTTCATGACATTTAATGTGATAAAGTTAATGCCAGACTGTGAAATGTTGGCATTTCCCCAATGGACAAAAAGCAGCTGTCTTCATGCAGATATATACAGTATTATTCAGATTTAAAGAAAAAGCAGTGGAAAAGTGGATACAAATATTACTGTGAGTTTAAAATGGCCTAGTGCAAATGTTTCCCTGCATCAGCAATTCTACTGTTAACCCGAGATGCATGCTGTACAAAAACCCAAAAAGTTACCATTTTGGAGAAATGCCACATCAAATTTCTCTTTATCTGGTCCATCATAGTTTTTATTAACAGATTCCCATAAGCATCTCCATGGAAACAAGCATAGAGATGGGCACGAAACGAATTTTGTTTGTTTCATTATTCGTTTTTTGGTTTTGTTACCTAATGAAATGAATAACGACTTGACCCATCACAGAAAAACAAAACAAAACAAAATGGAAATTTCCACTTTGTTTTGTTTTTCATTTTTCATTTTCCCATAGGAATGCTTTGAAGCAATGCTTTCCCTAGGGGAAAGGTTTCCCTTGCAATGGTGTGGGCACAGCAGGCTTTTTCTCCACCAGAAGCCAGCGCCGCCAAACAGCTGTAGCACTGGCTTTGGCGGGGAAAAGGATTTTAAAAGCCTGCCCTTTCCTCCACCATTTTTCTGAGGGCTCCTGCCTAGCTGTCAAAGGCGGGAAGCTTAAACCTGGCCCATTGGTACCAGGGGCTCCCCCTGGTACTGACTGGGCCAGGTTAAAAGCGGTCCAGCGACTGACAGAAAGGAGCCTTAAAGAAAACGGGTTGGGGGGGAAGTTGCCAGTGATCACACTGCCTTCCCACCTGTTTTCTGAGGACTCCTGCTGAGCTCTCAATTGCGGGACCCCTTAAATCTGGTCCCAGGTCGGTACCAGGAGGTGCCTTTTTGTATCAGCCATCTGAAATCAAGACCATCCTTATAGTGCTGGATCAGGTGGGGAAACTTGTGCTTGAAATGTGTCCCAAGCCCCTGAAAAACTTTATATCCCCTTGAGGACAAATGAGAAGTTTGTCCAGCTGACATTTTTAATCCTAATTAAGGGTTTAGTTGTAGGGAGGGGCACCTGACAAAATGACACACTGTTTCGTCATGTTCGTAAGGTTACAAAACATTTCATAACAGAACAAAAGACCAGCCAGCATTTTATTATGGATGGAACAAATGCCATTTTCCCCCTCAAAAAATGAAACAATTTTTTTCTAGACTAAATGGTAGGGGAGCTTCCTTGAGCTCTTCCCTGTAACCCTCCCAAATTGGAAAGGTTTGGATGTCAGGAGCTGAGTTATGAAGCTGCAAAGGGTGTGGGGTAGTTAATTGAAGGAGTATGTCTATCAATAGAGAGGGGAAGTTTGGAAAAATTAACCCTATATTGGTAAAATGTGCTGAACACACTCCTTAAAATTAAGTACCCCCTTACACCCCCCTTTGGAGCTTCATATCTCAGCTCCCTGAATTTAAAACCATTCCAAATTGCAGGGAAATTGCAGGGAACAGTCCAAACTTGGTCCCCAGAAATTTTGGTGCTAATTCATGTCTGCTGCAATGCTATTTTGAATACATAAAAACATACTCCAAAATAGTATTGCATCAGCCATGAATCAGCACCAAAATCATTGCAGCCCAAAGGGTTGGGGTCTATTCCCTGTAAACCCCTAAAAATTTGAAAGGTTTGGAGTCAGGGAGCTAAGTTATGAAGCTCCAAAGGGAGTGTGGGTTAGTTAATTAAAGGGAAAATGTGTTTGGCGTGCAAATATCAATAATAGGGTTAATTTACCACCTACCCCTCTCTATTTTTTAAGATACACTCCAATTAACTCCCCACACCCCCTTTTGCAGTTTTCATAACTTAGCTGCCTTACACCCAAACCTTTCAAAATTTCAGGGGGGGTAACCTAAAATCACTTGCTCCCCCGGGAAAAATAGTGTTTAATTTCATTTCATTTTGTTTCATAACAAAAAGTAGCTTAAAATTTATTTTGTGACAAAACAATTAACAATCATATCACAATTCATGGTGAAAATCAATTCATTGTTGCGATAATGCCATGTAACATCACCTTGTCTAATCCTTCAAGCTTGAGGAATATGCATGGTTGAAATAACAAAGATTTACATTTAGGCACTGAAGAGCAAAGTACTCTAAATTACCACACCTTAGGAAAAATCAGCAGTTTTATTTCTCTAAACACCTGGCCGGGAAATTCCTGCCCATCTGAATGTGATGCATGCTTCCTGGCTCATGGGTGGCATTTTGCTACCTTCTGATACATACAAATTAATTTGACTGAACAAATGGAAAACAAATCATATTAAGCACAGATCTCAGGAGTACAACTATTGTTAGTAAGATGGGCACGCCCTTGAAAAAAAATTTTTTCGAAGTTGTCGTTAGTCGGTGCCGGTTTTCCTTTTTCGCTCTTTTTCCGTTTTTTCGCGAAAATTTGCAAAAATTATCGGTTCGTTTTTTTTTTTCGTTTTTTGTTGTCGTTGGGTACTGGTTTGGGGAGGGGTAGCGGCTCCTGGAGGGAGCTGCAGGAGTCAGCCAGGGGCCACAAGGGGACGGAATGGCTGACTCTTTGCACCCTGGTCTCACGTACTTGCATGTAGTGCAAAGCAAGTAGATCTGGCTTAGGGTTAAGACGGGTTAGCGCAACGGCTAGGGGTTGGGCTAGTACGGGTGAGGTTAGGTGGAGTATTGGGGTGCACCTCTGGGTGCCTCTCTGACCCATTAAAGAAGGACAGTGTACTGGCGAAATTTTTTAAAGGCTTAGGGTCGGGTTTTGGGCTACGATTAGTGGGCTTTTTATGCCCGATTGGCACATCCCAGAAGTCTCTTTTGGTCAACCTGCCAAGTGGCCATCCCGATTGGTGAAAAATTTGCATGGTCTACTCCCATGGGCGAGCCCACCATTGCAAATGTGCAGGTTTTAAAAATAAAATAAAATAAAATAAAATAAAATAATAAATAAAAATAAAATAAAATCAACGGAGACTTTTTTGGCAAGAAAAACCCACTGCTGCTACTCTAAATATTCAAGCATTTAAAATAGCTAAATTTTCGCATGTTTTCTGGGGGTGCATTGGTGGGGTTTTTGGGCAACGATTTCAAAAAAAAAAATTGCGGTCGCCATTTGGATCCCCCCCCACAGCATGGCAAAGGGATGCGCCCTCCCAGCCTGGTACAGTCAGCAAAACCTGGCCATGCTTTGGGTTTGGAATGGCTCCAAAACTTTGCATGGTCCACTCCCATGGGTGGCCCATCATTGCCGAATGCGCAGGTGTAAAAAAATAAAAATAAAATAAAATAAAATAAAATAAAATCAACGGAACTTTTTTTGCAAGAAAAACCCACTGCTGCTACTGTAAAAATTCAAGAAATTTAAAATAGCTAATTTTCGCATTTTTTCTGTGGTGCTTTTGGTGGGGTTTTGGGCAACGATTTCAAAAAAAAATATTGCGGTCGCCATTTGGATCCCCCCCACCGCATGGAAAAATGGATGCGCCTCCCAGCCTGGTACGTCACAAAACTGGCCATGCGATTGGTGGAATGGCTCCAAAACTTTGCATGGTCCACTCCAGGGGCGAGCCATGATTGCGAATTGCGCAGGTGTAAAAATAAAATAAAATAAAATAAAATAAAAAAAATAAACGGAGACTTTTTTTGCAAGAAAAACCCACTTGCTGCTACGGGTAAAAATTCAAGCATTTAAAATAGCTAATTTTCCGCATGTTTCTGTGGTGCTTTGGGTGGGTTTTGGCAACGATTTCAAAAAAAAATTGCGTTGCCATTTTGGATCCCCCCCCACTGCATGGCAAATGGATGCCCCTCCCGCCTGGTACCACAGCGCAGCAGTAGCAATAGCCAAGGAGAGGGGGCGGAACCCCCCCCAAATAAAACACCCTTTCGGGCCTGGTAGGTGTCCTCAGACAGTTTTCGCCTACTTTTAGGGCGGGGAATCGGGTTTTTTTTTAACTTTTAAAAACTTTTTTTTCTGTGCCGCTTGGCATTGCGCGATGCAAGTAACGAGCACGACAAATCAGACCAAATGTTTCTTTCCGTACGGTTCGAGCTCGAAGTGTGGGCGGAGTAATTCCCGTTTCCCGTTTCCGTAGAGTAACGGATCCCGAGTAACGGAAACGGAAACGGAATACCGCTAAGTCGTGCCCATCATCTAATTGTTAGCTTCAGTGAATAAAACCCCCTTAAGTAAATGGCTGATAGAATGTAGCAATTGCTGTATTTGTTCTAAACCCCGTTGGATAAGATAAAGAGGAAACTCTAATTAGGCTATCTAATTAAACAAAGACCCTGGAGTAAGTGAAAGCATCATACCTATATTTGTACATGTGCAAGCTAAACAACCAACAATTAAAGTGTTTGTGCAGGCATTTTGACGTGCCATTTTCAAAAGACATCAAGCCAGCTACATGTCTTATTGACATGTCTCATTGTCACTGATCAACAAAAAAGCCTTTTGTAAAATGCAAGCATGCCCCGACCTTCTCAGTTGTGACTTGAATTCGGGAAATTCATTAATTTGTCAAATTTCCAAGTGTATGTTTTATTGTCGTGTCCTTCCTCCGGGATGGTTGAACATTCAACATGAAATTAGTAGCCAAGGCCTTTTTTTTCCTTTTTTTTAGACTGAAGCTTTCAGTAATAAACATCTAGTTGAGCAAAGATGCTCTGGAGAAACTGGGGGAGTCATCCATTTTATCTAGGGAGATCTTGACGTGGCAGTTCAGTCCCTACAAGGATTTCGTAATTTATGGCAATTTGCACCTAAACATTACACCATTTGTATAAGTGCATAAGAGGATTTCAGCAAATGTGTTCTTTATCAGACTTTACCCAAATGCACATTTCTTTAACACTTATAAGAGGGGAATATAGACCATGGATCTCTTCCTGCAAGAATAGTTGTACCCCTTGAATTGCCTGTGAAGATTCTCAGTCATCCAGGTGAGTTTATCTGGAAATTGAGTCATGGCTACTGGACTTCTTTTTTGAGAGATAGAATCGTTTGCTGCTCATCCAAACAACTTCATCTGTCTGAATACAGCTAGTGCTATTTCCTCCATCTTATAGTCCAGCTTTGACCTCTTGTCACTCTGGTCTGATTAGGCTCATAAGATGAACAAGGGCCCTGAATAGGCTCGTAGGGAGACAATAGTATCCATAGCCTTAAGTGAACAATGGCCTAAGGTCTGAAATCTATCAAGAATGGATTGTTAGCTATGCCTTGGTGGTGAAGGCTTTTTGATTTGTCTGGGTACTTTGGAAAGCACACCCTTATAAGTAGCAGATAGACTATGCCATTTATAGGGGAAGGGGTGCTCCTGTCAAAGGGGGTCAATAAAACCTTTCAAACACGGAAGTCCTCCCCCCTTACCGGAAGCCCTACCCCCTTCCCGGGAAAAGTCCCGCCCCTTTGCCGGAAGCCCTACCCCCTTACCGGAAGTCCCTACCTTCCGCCCCGCCCCCTTACCCCGGAACCGGAATTTTTCCTGGGCCCTTTGACCTGGAAGTGACGCCCCTCTTCCGCCTGACCCGGATGGGGACCTTGCCCCCTCCCCCGACACGTCACGGGGCCCCCCCTACCCCCCCCCTCAGGCATGCCCGGGCATGCCTTCCCCTAGGGCGCTGCCGCTGCTATGTGTTCCCTGGCCTGTCCTTGCTGCGTTTGTGCGCATGCCTGAGAGGCCTTTATAAGAAGAGGGATTTTTCCCTGCGGTCCCCCGCCCCCGCCTTTTTCCGCTTTCCTGAAACCGACTGGCCCAGGGTTCCCCGCCGTCCCGTTTATGTGGAGAAAGATGGGTCTTAAAAAGCAAGATGGGGTTTTTCCTCCAGCTTGCCGAAGGACACCCCTGACCTCCCCGCCAAAGCAGAGGCGTGGACTCCCCTCCGAAGCCCGAGAGCCCGGACTCTCCCCAAAATCCTGGACCCCGAAGATAGAAAAGGTAGCGGTTGAAAACCGAAAAGGCGTCTGCACCCCCACATGCACCACGGGCCTATGGGATTTTCCTTTGCCCCTCTGCCCCCTAAACACCCCATCACGGAAGCCCAGTCCTGGCCCCAAAAGCCGCCCAAGCCTGCCCTTCACGCTGAGGAGACCCTGTTTTGGTCCCATCTTGAGTTTTGATTGCCCCTCATGGAGTAAGAGCAGGAGGGCAGAAACCAAAAGAGAAATCGCGGGGGTGAATGCTCAGAGGGTTTCCCGAACCTGGGCCTCTAGAGGAGCCACAAGAGGATATTTGGATTCTGCAGATGAGGGTTTTTAGACGTTCAGCGGCCGAGGTGAGTTTTTCATTAAATTGTTTATAACTCTCGTTGGGGGTTGTGGGGGGGCTGAAAAATTTAAAACTAAGAGGCTGTTTAATGCTCTCTCAACGGGAAAACTCTGCTGGAGAAAAAGAATCTGCCGAGAAGTCATAGCATGTGAAAAAAAAAATATTTTCTGGCGCTTCAAGTGGTTTCAACATATACTCTGAGAATATAACAGCTTATTCAATAATGTCTGTCTTTATGTTAAACTAGAAAATAGCCTTTTCCGTCCTATATTTGCAAAATATTAAACACATTAATAAGTCTGGTAAAGTCTTGAAATCTTAAAAATCTCCAGCCTTATTCTCTTTTTGAATAAAGTTTATTTAACCCCTAATCTGGTTCATATTCTGGGGGCTGCTAAGATGCCTGACCACGGGATGTTCTAAAAAATATATATTATACACCGGATTCTGTAGGAAGTTTGGAGGTGTGACCCCTCTATTATTGAGGCAAAAAAGCGTATCAAATCATTAAGGGTCAAGGATGTTTTCTCGATGGCTTTCTGATCAGGATGCCTATACACTCCATAAGCCCGCCCGAATACATTTTAAAAGAAACAAGACTATTGTCTCAGAGTCATGACAAGGGCAGGCGGATTTGGAGATATTGAGCAATTTCAGAGTACAACAGGGCTACAAGTACATATTAACATGCATTGATATTTTATCAAAATATGCCTGGCTGTGCTCTCAAAGACAAGACGGGCGGGAGGTGTCCAAAGCTTTAGCAGCCATTTTCAAACAAAACCATAGACATCCCGAGAAGCTTCAAACAGATCGAGGTTTAGAGTTCCTAAATAAGCCTGTAAGCCTGCTGTTAAAGAAACATGGGATACACCACTTTGTCACCAATAATGAGGTCAAGCTGGTGTTGTGGAAAGGTTTAACAGAACTTTAAAAAAAAAAATGTGGCGGTATTTCACACCCAAATAATACTACAAATATATGGATGTATTACCTCAGCTCCTAAGAAGCTATAATCACAGCATGCACAGGACTATCAAGGCTAGGCCTGTAGATGTGACCCTCCACAACTCTTTGGCCATCTGAAAACAATCTATGGGACCTCTGCCAAAACGAAAGAGGAGAGGCCGCTGTTCAAAAAAGGGAACCATGTCAGGGTTTAAAAAATAAAGGGGTGTTTCGATAAGGGTTATGAACAGAATTTCACTACAGAGATATTTATAGTGGATCAGGTTATCAAAAAAGCAAAGAGACCCGTATACCTGTTAACAGATTACCATGGTGATGCTATTGTGGGGACATTCTACCCCGAAGAACTACAAAAAGTGAACCCCCGAGAAGACCGGTGTATAAAATTTGAAAAGGTAATTGGCCACAAAAAGGCCCTGGCTCAAGAAAACTCACTTAGTGAAATGGAAGGGTTGGCCCAGTAAGTTCAACAGCTGGGTGGCTGCCTCTGAAATTTGTGACCCTGTATAGAAGAGTTAGAAATGGGAGATAACGGATTTTACATCACACTCCCCCAGCAATGCATGCAAGGAAATATTTTCCTCAAAAAACAAATGCTAATTTTAAAAACACGGGCTACCACAACCCTTAGATCTGAGCGGTGCATGGGAAGTTGGTCTGGCTGAAATTCATACCCCCGCAGCTGGTACACCTTTGACTGAAAATGCCATGTTTTACATTATCAGGATGCAACTAAATGGGGCTTTCTACTAAAACAGAGGTTATTACAAGAGCATTCAATCTGTTTTGGATGAAATGAATGACATATAAAATAGCCATAGATCCGCCTAAAATACGTTTTGTCTAACGACCCTGTAAAGGGTAAAGTTAGATTCATAGGGGAAAACACATACAAATTCTCAGCCACTGGGGGGTTAGCCCACCTATTGGGCCTACCACCCGATGTTCCTGTCGATAAAAAAGACCACGCTGCAGACTTTTACCGGAGGGGTCAGCGCATTGAAACCTGAAATACCGGATATCATAGAGCACCAAATTGTGGGAAACAGCTCTGTACCCCTGTTAAACGGTGCATACCCGTCAGAGGAGAAACTTTTTGAATGTGTCCCCAAATAACTTAGGGATAAGCCGCATTAATGTTAATGAGCAAGAGCCACATCAAACAATAACATTGAAATAAGACCGACCAGAACCAACATGTGCCATTCAACTGGGGGAAAGTTGTCGTGAGGTTACCGTTCGACCCAGAAGAGGTTATTTTTAGAGCGTGCAAAAGAGAGCTGCATGATCCAAAAATGGTTGCGTTAAAGATTATGGAATGTAGATGCCAAATAGGGCCTACTAAAAAGCCAGGCAGGCCGTGGTCTACCTGGTTTCCATGGAGCTTAAACATGAAATGGAGCAGGTCTGGGGGGCATTTTCGTGGACTTTTCAGAAGGGCTGTTCCTCTGTTGAGGGGGGGGTTTTTCAGATTATTAAACCTAAATGTTAAGACAGCCATGCACAACATTGCTGGAGACGTAGTGATCATGTTATGAAAAAGGTGAGAACCCAAGAAGTTAGTTCTCATGTACCTAAAAAGAAGGAGGAGTTAAACGAAAAGCATCTCACAAACATATTGGAGCACCTCACCCCTAAAAAGAAGGGGTATCCGTGGTAAAAAAAAATCAGAAGCTGCAGGTCAGGAAGGGGAGAGGAGGCCGCAAGACAAAGATACTAAATCAAAGAGGAAGAGACATATTTAAATGGCTTCATTCATAACTCCTCTGAAGAATGTACCAAATCCGAGCGGGGTCTTTTTCAAATATCACCAACACAAAACTCGTGGAAAGCAGTATGTACGTTGAAGTCCCCCTCTGTCAGCCCTAAGCCCAAATTGCACCCTCTTTTCCACGTACACAAATGTTTGGTGTCCTGAGGCCGAAACTCGATTACAAAGGCTGGGCCAGTATCAGTGTTAATATTAAAACCACCTGCAAACAAGTGCATCTCTTCCCATTGTGGGGCCCTCTTTAAAGATTAACCTGTAATACAAAATTTGTACCAATATCACCCCTGCTTTCATTGCAAAGTGTACCTACCTTGGGAATCACGTTTATCCACATTTTCAACGGGCGATGCCTTGAGAAGGGTGAGTTTTTCACCTTTGCTTTATGGGATTTATTTTGAAAATCTTGTGTAGAAGGCCTTAATTTTGGATCTTTGGGAATTAATTGGATATATTTCCAAATCTAGGTAGTTTTTTAAAATGTTAAATCCTTGGACCAGTTGAAATGTGTCTTAACATTAATGAGACTACATGCGTTTCATATGGTTCAAAACTTTTTCTGTGATTATAAGCTTTACAGCATTTAAAGATTTTGTTAAAATCTTTTATAAAAGAGGTTGATCATAATTTTTTCTCAGAAAATTAGTTTGTTTGGTGGTCTCCTGTTGTTTGTTTAAATGGTTTTTATTTTGAAAATCTTGTTTAGAAGGCATTTAATTATGGATCATGGAATTAATTGGATTATTTCCAATCTAGGTAGTTTTAAATGTTTAAATCTTGGACCAGTTGAAATGGTGTCTCAACATTAATGAGACTACTGCTTTCATATGGTTCAAAACTTTTATTCTGATTATAAGTTTACAAGCATTTAGAGATTTGTTAAAATACATTTAAAAGGGGTTTTGATCATAATTTTCTCAAAAATTAGTTGCTGGTGGTCTCCTTTTGTTTTGCTTTATGGTTTTTATTTTTGAAAATCTTGTTTAGAAGCATTTAATTATGGATCATGGGAATTAATTGGATATTTTTCCCAAATCTAGGTAGTTTTAAATGTTTAAATCTTGGACCCAGTTGAAATGTGTCTCAACTTTAAATGAGACTACATGCTTTCATAGGTTCAAAAACTTTTATTCTGTGATTAAAAGCTTACAGCATTTAGAGATTTTTTTAAAAATACTTTAAAAAAAGAGGTTGATCATAAGTTTTCTCAGAAAATTAGTTTGCGGGAAAGGTCTCCTGTGTTTGCTTTATGGATTATTTTTGAAAATCTTGTTTAGAAGGCATTAATTATGGATCAGGGAATTAATTGGATAAATTTCCAAATCTAGGTAGTTTTAAATTTTAAATCTTGGACCATTGAAAGTGTCTCAACATTAATGAACAAACAATGCGTTTCTATGGTTCAAAACTTTTTTTTCTGTGATTATAAGTTTACAGCATTTAGAGATTTGTTAAAATACTTTATAAAAGACGTTGATCATAAGTTTTCTAGAAAATTAGTTGCTGGGGGTCTCCTGTTGTGGGCATCTAATATTGCTGCCAGCCCATTTTCCTGCATGAGAAAAGGGGGGTGGGGAAGACTGTGTCAAAATACTATTTCAATACTTGTAAAAAAATTTCATGGGGGGGGGGTTCCTTCAAATATGCTTACCCAAGATTCCAGTTTCCCAAAGCCGGGTTTTAAATGGGTTGTTAAAAATTCGTCACGCATTGTACCATCTGCTGACATCGTTTGTAGACAAAACACCGTGGGTTTTTGTTGACATTGTTTTAACAAGCAGGCAGCGTACATTATTAATGCTAAATATGCGCCCCCAATTCACTGATATCAGAAACTGTGACTGCAGCAGTCTTCAAAAACAGGCTGCATGTTTCACTAATTTTTGCGCAGCTGTAACCCCTCAAATAACTGTGAATCTTGCTTTCAAAGTTGGGCTGTATAGAGGCAACAATTTCTTTCAAAAAATATTATTCAGGCTTTCGTCAGCGGATGCTTTGATGAGGGGGTGTCTGTTTCTCATTTTCTGATAAATAGCGCAACAAGCAGCATTAGGTATTTGCTGATACAGAATGGGTGATGCCTGCCATCCTGTTTTCCTTAAGCGTGTGCACAGACATGTTTTAACTTGCAAACCTTTTTCAGGTCGCCCCCCCCCCGCCGCCCGTTCTGCCAATGAAACCCCTAAAATTGGGGCTCGCACCACCCCCTGGAAAAGATTTAGGTCAGTTATGCCTCTCACAAAAATGGTTTTAAAAAAAAATGTCATTGCAATATATTTTGGGGGTGGGGATCATGTGTTGTTTGCAAAATAAATGGGGCCTGTGATTTTTAGTGGCATATTTTTATGTTTTAGTTTAAAAATTTAGCGGATGACTTTGTTGATGCCTCTCCAAGAAGGGATCCTCAAAAAAAGGTACTATTCACAACCTCCTTATAAATTCTGCTTTGGCAATAAGCTTAGGGTGTGGGGTATTTCTGACACACCCCTGTAAAAAATTTTGTAATATTTTCAGGCAATGATCCCCATTCGAGCACAACAAAAGAAGATTTTTGGAAAATCCCTCCCCCTTAGCCCTTGACAATGTCCTCAAAAGGTGTGTAGTTCCCATTTAATATTCTGGGGATGGGATATTAAATGGGACCTGTTGATTTTTAGTGGCATATTTTTATGTTTTAGATAAATATTTAGCGGATGACTTTGTTGATGCTTCTCCAATGAAGGGATCCTCAAAAAAAGGTACTAAATTTTACAACCTCCTTATAAATTCAGCTTTGGCAATAAGCTTAGGTGGGGGGGGTATTTCTGAAAACACCCCTGAAAAAAAATTTGTAATATTTTGGCAATGATCCCCATTCGAGCACAACAAAAGAAGATTTTAGAAAATGGCCCTCGCCTCAGCCCTGACAATGTCCTCAAAAGGTGTGTATTTTCCCCCTTTTAATATTCTGGTATGGCATAAAAAACAAAGGGCACAAAATCCTTTGTTATACTTCAGACTACAACAATAAATTTCATTGTTATATTTCAAACAACAATGAAACTGTTTCATCCTCATCCTGCGTGGTCAACCCCGGCAGCATGAAACGGAAAAGTTCAGGTGAGTGTGGTGTGGTTGTGTTTTGGTTTTGTGTGTGTTGTGTGTGTTGAAAGATCTCAGAAGCAGTTAGTGGGTTGAGAAAACTAGAGATATTTTATTATTGCTGTCGTAAACATTTATTTTAGGAAATATAAAAGAACCAGCATGCAAAAGGCATCAAATCCCATTTTTCCTGAGCCACCAATACCCGGGTGTCCCTGTGGAAAGGAGCAACTCTCCAGGCAGCTTAGATGGGTGCTCCATTTCATCCATAACAAAAAGCCATGACACTAATTCAACAAAACCAAAAACCATTTTTAAGGTTTTAGAAAGTAATGCTTGGCTTTGTTAATACACTTCATATTCTCTCATGGAGCTTACGCGATAGCTAGAAGTCTTGAGCAACACATGTATCCTGATATGTGATCTATAAACCATGGAAGGTTATCATGTGAACTGTTGCATGTATTATCAAGAGGGCGGGGTTAAGCTAATTTAAGAAAGAACCTGAAAAAGAAAAAGTCTTGCCAAGGATCAGTCTTGTAGGTTATAGCTAAACAAACTGCTGAAAATGCTAAAAAGTTTTCTTTCACGTTGCAAAAAAGCGTTCCAGGCCTGCACACACCATAACCCCCCCCAAAATGTTCAGCAGCCCTGTTCTCTAAGACCTCACAGCAAACCCCGAGGTAAATGCTGGTGAATCTTCACAGCCCTGTTCTCTAGGACCTCACAGCACCCAGAGGTAAATGTTGGTGAATCTTCACAGCCCTGTTCTTAGAACCTTTCCACATCACCCAGCGGAGAATTTTGGTGAATCTTCACAGCCCGTACTCTAGAAACCTCACAGCATCCAGAGGGGGAGGTTTTGGGGAATCTTCACACCCGTTCTCTAGAGACCTTACATCACCAAGGGTTTAGGGTTTGGGGAATCTTTACGCCCTGTTCTCTAGAACCTCACAGCATCCAGAGGGTGAGTTGGGAATCTTTACAGCCCTGTTCTCTAGAGACCTCAACATCATCCAAGAGGGTGAGGTTGGTGAATCTCCAATTCTGTAAATGAAATGCATCATCTGGTCAGCAAGCTCCCCCTGTTTATGCTGAAATTTTGAGAACATGGGCCTGGTGCAGGAACAGTATAATGCCCATGCGTAGGGTATTATTTTCCGCTTTGTTAATCTGGAGCATATTGGTTCCTATGCTGATCAATGTCAGCACTTTTAAATGCAATACAAACAGGTGCCAATGAATCAAACCAGAACATTGACCCTGAAGATTTGTTCAATGCGTTTGAGGGTGGTAACATGAGAGATGCTTTTTATTCATTAAACAGTCAAAAGAAGCCTTGGACCCCGAGGCATTCCTAACAAATATGAGTAATTTGTTACAGAGCAACAAGGAACTTTGTACAGGGGTGCTTACGTTTTGTTGTTACAATTGTTAAACCACCAAGAGGCGGCGGTTGCCAAACAGACGCTTGAAAACTATACCATACAGCAACATCATTGCTAAAAAGAGGCAACACCTGGTAGATTTTAAGAGTGTGGATGGCATGCTCTGTTTCCAGGACGTTTGTCTGCGGTCATAGCTCATGCTGATTGTGGTGCAATACCTACAGACTCTGAGCTGGTGCAAGCTGCTAAACAGCTCTGTCAGGAGGTTGGGTGCCTGAGCAGAAACAGGTTTTCTTTGAATGACATTGGTCTTTTTGAACACCATCTACAGCGGGAAAATCCAAATTGCTCTTTATAATAAGGATGGCTGGGGCTTATTAAAGTCGGGGACTCAGCGCTATGCCCAAACACATAAACCCTATTCCTGTATGATTAGTCATTACTATGGTGTTCTTAATGTTTAAAGGGCTTTTTGGTTCAAAAAATTACTGCTCCTATTGTAACACCCTCTATCAAACATACACATCGCTGCCTATTTTTTCTGTAGGATGGTTTTGAAAGAGGATTGTACCCCTAAAATAGATTTAACAGCAGAGAATTGGGTTTTTGCAAACTGCTCTGCCCAATCAGCTGAAATGTTTAAAAGCTCATGACAAACTGGCCTCAGAAGGGAAAGGCCCTGTGTGCTTAAGTAATATGTAAACAATGTAGGCATTATCAAAAGTACGAAACATAGCACTGCCAGTTGCCGAGGGCGTCAATGCACAATATGTTGGGGTATTTTAAAAGAGGATGATGAAAACATCTATGCATTATGCAACCTGTTAAATACCCTGAATTTCAACGCAATAATATATTTGACATCGAGCACAACAGACACAGGCGTACATGTTACTAATTAAATGCTTGCTGAGGCTTTGGTGGGGAAACGTGGAATGTTTCAGGATGAAAAAATGATGCTCCCCGAAAAAAATGCTGCTACTGGTGAGGGGGATGAGATTGAAGACGGATGAGGAGAGATGGTGGGAGGGGAAGATCCTTGGTGTAAGGAGTGCTAAGAAAAAGGTGAGACGTTGGCCTTTAGGTCGGACTTGGAGTTCAAAGGAGAGTCGTGCAAGCAGACTTTATATTGACATTCACTAAAGATAATCGTTTAGCGGTACCCACTTTCATAGCCCATAATTCCAAAGGTTATGGATGTTATTTCATGCTTTAACCACGGTTTTAAAAAAAAACTGGATGTAGATATCATAGCTCAAGGTGGGAAATCCTCTGTGTCACCCCTTAAAGGCCTGGCATAAAAATTCATGGATTCACTCAAGCCCATTTTCCCATGCGGGCCTCTCTAAGCTCCGAAAGCGCTTGGATTTTCGGGTGCAAAGGATATTTCCCACACTATTTTAACAGGCCTGAAAAAAAGTAATTATGTAGGGCCTTTGCCCCCGCCAGAAGGGCTAAAGGCTGCAGTAAATATGCCTGCTGAGCAGAAAGCTTATTTTAGAAAGGGATGAAGAGAATAAAATGCAGACATTCCCACATGAAAAACGAGATAGCACATTATTGCAAGCAGGATGTACATATCCTGGTGCAGGCTTGTACAAAATAACGCCACGAAAACATGACGCTGACCTTAAAAAAGATTGTGAAAAAAAAAAAAGAAACTGAATATTATGCCATAGGACCCCCTCCAATACCTAAAAACCTGGCCAGCGTGGGGCCTAGCCAATGTACAGGTTTTAAATTTATGCTTTAAGATTCCATAGCGAATACCACCTGCAGATAATTATCACCCACCAAGGGCAAAAGATACTCAAACCCCCTGCCACCAATGGTTGCTGTACCTTAAACATAAAAAAACCTAGAGACCAGCATGCCTTAAATGGTGGGGGGTTCAGGTGGGTCAAAAATTTTGTTGATGGCTATGCTGTAGTAAAATGGTCAGCCAGTCTGTCTGGAATTTCTGGGTTGTTTTATCACGGGTGCCCCCTCTGGGTACCCTGCAGAGGACTGGAACCCCTTGATTGGTAAAAAATTACAGGCAGCTTCATAATGCTACTGAGGGGCGGACAGCAAATCCGAAAAGCATGGTATGAAGTGAGATCAGTTTGGGAGCATAAATGGAAAAAAATGATAAAAACTGACAAAGAAGTCCAAAACTTCCTTGCCACCCGCCAGTTTCCAGAGCCCTTAGAACTGAGGGATGCCCTCTTTGGTGGACGTACAAATGCAGTGTGTTTGTACTACAAGCCGGCGAAGGGGGAGGAGATTCGTTATTATGATTTCACGTCCCTTTATCCCCATGTACAAAAAAACAGGGAGTACCCCCTTGGCATCCGATAATAGTCCATGAAACTTTGATTCTCCTACAGATTACTTCGGGTTGATAAAAGCCAAAGTTTACCCCCCCAAGAGGCTCTTCTTCCCCGTGTTACCGTCGAGGGTGGTGGAAAGCTCATGTTTGTGCTGTGCTCTACATGTGCAGAACTTTCCCCCAGCTAGAACCATGCAATCATTCAGATGAGAGCGGCTTTAACAGGGGCCTGGTGCACTATAGAGATGAATGTTGCTAAGAGAAGGGGTACAAGGTGGAAAAATCTTTGAAGTGGCATTTTTTTCAGAGATCGGGTGATTTTTTTCTGATTATATGAAAACACACCGCGGCAGAAACAGAGGCATCAGTTTTCCCCACTGGTGTGTCACAGAGGCTGATAAAAAATAAATATAAAAGCAGATTACCAACGAAAAAGAGGGGGTGTTGCTACGCCGCAAAAAAAATAGAGCTGAACCTGCAAAGAGGCAGATTGCTAAGTTGTTTTTTAAAACTCACTGTTGGGAAAATTTGGCCAGAGACAAACCTCCCTAACACAGAGGTAGTAAAGGACCCCAACAAGTTTTCAATCTCTTGTTCTCGAAAACATTTTCAGTTTCCATGTGTGAGTTTCTTGATGAGAAGCGGCCTGCGAAAACCGGAAGCATAACACAGACAGAATGACAACCTTCAGGTATGAAAAATCCCTTCAATAGCCTGTTTTCACCAACTGCATATGCCTTTGGAACTTTATAAACTGTTGGACCGGCTGCAGGACAGGGTCCTGTACCCTGATACAGACCTGTTTTTTTGTTCACAGGAGGGCGATTTTTGGAATCCCCATCTGGGGGATTATCTGGGTGACTTAACCAGCGAGATACCCGAGGGGGAACACAATACTCGTTTTGTTTCAACAGGCCCTAAGAGCTACGCTTACACATTATCGGGGGCATGGCCTGTTGAAAGTCAAAGGGATCACACTGAATGTGGCAAACAGTGAGAAAATTAATTTTGACACTCTTCCAAAACCTCGTGTTTGCCTATGTTTCAGACAAGAAAGATAACCCTCCTCGGAAATAGTTGTAGAAAAGCCGGGCATTGTGAGAGATAAACGACAGTGGCTCAACCACACTAAAACTTTAAGAAAAACACAAAAAGTAGTGTAGACAAAAAAGTGATTACGGACGGATTTAAAACGGTCCCTTATGGATACTAAGAGGAGCACTCTGTGGAACCATCCTTTTTCAGCCATTCTCGCGGGACCCAGTGGTTGTGGGAAAACCTTCTTTGTAAAAAACATGTTGGAGAATGCGCGTTATGTATTTTCTGAAATGCTGAGAATGTTGTATGGTGTTACAGTTGCTGGCAGCCTTGTATAAAGACCTATTGTGTAAATATTCATTTATTAATTTGTAGAAGGATTGCCGAAAACTTTGCTGATAATGTCTTGTACCCCCCGATAAATAAACTTCTTAATTATAGACGATTGATGATTGTGCTGCTGATAATAAGGAGGTTGAAAAACTCTTCACGCAATATTGCAACCACAGAAAAGTGAGTGTGTTTTTTTCTTACACAGAAAATTTTCTGGCCGTGGTAAAAGCAACAGAACCATCAGCTTAAATGCTAAATATATGGTGCTTTTTAAAAACCCAAGAGATAAATTACAAATTGCTACGTTACACGGCAAATGTACCCCAAAATGTTCCGTTTTTCATGGAGGCTTTTGCAGATGCTACCAAAAAACCCCATGGCTATCTGCTGGTGGATTTAAACCCAAATACCCCTGAGTCTTGCAGACTGAAACCCGGGGCTATTCCCACCTGACTGGCCTGCTGGGGTATACAGTGAAAAAAAAACAAAAAGGGTTCCCCATGATTCTTTTTTATTTAATTGGTCACAGCGCCTTCCCCACCAACGTCAGCATGTATACGGCGAAATCTTCCCCTCTTAAAAATCCTTATTAAAGGGGCCCCTGCACCAGAGAAAAGCCATTTTATGCGGTTGCCTCAGATGATTTGGTAACAGCCATTTCAGAAATTGCTCTGAAAACTTTAAAGGGTAATCTTGCCCTAACACCCAAAACAGGTGGGGGTCTAAGGAAAAAACGGCTCTGATTAAAAGCCTGGGTAACAAGAGGCTCTCCCTGAAAAAAGGGGAAAATACATTGTCAAGCAAAACGGAGGTTTTCTGGGCCCCCTGCTAAGCATCGCGGTCCCCCTAATAACGGGTCTTTTAACTAACAATAATGGAATATGCTGAAAAATTTATTATCTAGTTGGGCCCAGCGCTCAGTTATATCAGCTTCGTGGTGTCCAGAAAATATTAGAACCACAACCATGAGACGTCTTGACAGCGAGATGAGGGAGATTCTCTTAAGGACTGACCTGTCAGAGTATGAAAAAAAAAAACTTCACACAGGGGGTTTTACAGCGCTACTTAACACAAACAAACAGATGATGATGTGGAAAAAAAGTCTGCATCCCCCCAAACCCCAACCTCCCAACCTGTTCCCCTCCACATCCCCACAGCCTGAGAGTGATCAATTGTTCCAGAAGTTTTAGAAGGGTCCCCCAGAAGGTTTAAGAAAAATGCTGAAATTTTGCTGAACAAGATAAAGCAGCATCAGGATATTTTCTAGCTGGGATCAGCGAGGCACCTTTGTGTATCACGGGAACGCCTTACCAGGGTCTCACAATCTCGACCTGATTAAAGGGCCACCCAATCTAATATTATTTCTGAGAAGAAGCGCCCAAAAGCTGGATGTATTTCTTAAAGCATTGGCAGAAAATAAATGTGCCCACATCTGTTGTGGGTAATTCATCTGTTAGAGAGCAGTTAGAAAAAACCCGAAAGTCAGCCCGCTTTCAAACAGAGACCTCTAAACACCCGCTATTCCAGGGCCTGATGCTGCACGCAAGAAAAAATTCAAGGGGACCAGCCTGGCTGCATGTGGAATCCTCACAGTCGACACCCTCCAGAGAGCTTGTCAAAGAACCCGCATGGCTAACTTTTTAAAAGCAATGAAAAAAAAAACGAAAGAAAATAATATGTGTAAGAGCATTTTATTTAATAAATTCACTGATATTTCTAGCAGTACCACAGAGTAAATATTTTGAAATAGCAAGGGGGCAGTCTGTCTTAACATTTTTTTGAGGAATGAATATGGTTTTTCTGCCTTGGAAATTTTAGATACAAGCGTCAATACTCATTAATATTTTCAGCTGTCAAATATCAGGCTATTGCAACAATATGCAATTAAGATGACGGTATGGATGACAGTCTTGTTAACATATTTTTGGGACAAAGAGAACGAAGTAGTCTTGATATGGATGCACGGTTGAGGTTATACACGAATGCGATTCCTGGTTTTCCAAATTATTTTGACAAGCCATCGCAAAGATTGTTTCTGATATGCTGATATATAAAAATTTAATAATCACAGCGACTGTGTATGCACAATGTTCTTCATATATTGCATTCTTTCCTCCCCCTTAATTTCTGGCAGGTCTATATGGGGCAATCTGCTCAATGTTTTAGGGGTAATTCCTGCAAATAGCAAATAAAAATTAATTACAAAACAAGCTACAAAGTAATGAAAATGCCTAACACACACCCATCCTCTAAAACACCAACAGCCAGCTCCTTACCGTGTTTGAAGATTTTTTCTGGACTCGGCGGCAGCATTGTCCTTGTTAGAGCCACTTGCAAGTCGCTGTCCCGAATCTGAGCTAAAATAACCCTTAAAAAAAGCCCTTTTCCTTGCGTCGCGGGATTTTGGGGTTACCTTTGGGGGCAAATCTTTGGCCTGTAAAACATAAATATTGGCTGGTTTTAATTATAAAAGAAACTTTAACGTAATTAGATACATAGCCCCACCCCAAACTCTAAAGCCGCACAACACCCGCAGCCTTCCACAAGACACAGTATCACAATAAAGAAATTAGATTTAAAACAGGGCCTTACCGTGGGTTTAGAAATTCCTCCGTATCAGGGCAGCATTCTCCTTGTTAGAGCCGCTTGTAAGGTCGCTGTCAGAATCTGAGCTAACATAACGCCTTAAGACCCTTCTCTTCGGTTTGGTGGACTTCCATGGTCATAACCATCATCTGAACGGACCAAAAAAGGGTCTCCTCAGCGTGAAGGGGCAGGCTTGGGCGGCTTTTGGGCGCAGAGCTGGGCTTTCCGCGATGGGTGTTTAGGGGCAGAGGGGCATGGAAAATCCCATAGGCCCGTGGTGCATGTTGGGGGCAAGAACGCCTTTCTTTCGGTTTCAACCGCTGCCCCTCTATCTTCGGGGTCCAGGATTTTGGCGGAAAAGTC
Source organism: Phrynocephalus vlangalii (assembly GCA_037367305.1). Taxonomy (NCBI): domain Eukaryota; kingdom Metazoa; phylum Chordata; class Lepidosauria; order Squamata; family Agamidae; genus Phrynocephalus; species Phrynocephalus vlangalii. The sequence goes on from JAWVWN010002533.1 coordinate 33,140, forward strand.
CCCGGGGTCTCGGGCTTCGGAGGGAGTCCACGCTCTCTGCTTTCCGGCGTGATCCGGGGTTGTCCTTCGGGAAGCTGGAGGAAAACCCGATCTTGCTTGAAGACGCCATCTTTCTCCACATAAACGGGAAAGGCGGGGACCATGGCCAGGTCGGTTTCCCGGAACAGCGGAAAAGGCGGCGGGGGCACCGCGAACACTCCCCTCTTCTTATAAAGGCCTCTTTAGGCATGGCACAACGCAGCAAGACAGGCCCCGGGAAAAAACATAGCCAGGCAGCGCCCTAGGGGAAGGCATGCCCGGGGATGCCTGAAAGGGGGGGGGTAGGGGACCCCGTGACGTGTCGGGGGAGGGCAAGGCTCCCCCTCCGGTTCAGGGCGGAAGAGGAACGTCACTTTCCAGGTCAAAGGGCCCAGGAAGGTTCCGGTTCCGGTTAAGGGGGCGGGGCGGGGAAGGTAGGACTTTCCCGGGAAGGGTAGGGCTTCCGGTAAGGGGCGGGACCCTTTCCGGTAAGGGGCGGACTTCCGGGGTTTGATGGTTTTATTGCCCCTTTGACAGGGAGCACCCCTTTCCCTACACTTATGCCTAGGGCCACCAGCTCTTTAGGGAGGGGGTTTTTGAAAGCTCACAAAGAATGGCTTCCCTTACTCCTCCTCAAACCACCTATCTTCTTTGTCTAATATGTGCCCACCTCATCTTTGAAAGAGTGCCCTTTGTCCTTCAAATGGAGGTGTACTGCTGATTCTGGTCCTGAGCTGTTACCCCTCCTATGTTGGACCATCCTTCTGTTTTAATGGCTGTTTAGTTTCTCCAATGTAGAGGCCTGAACACTCCTCACTGCACTGGACCGCATATACTATATTGCTCCTTTTTTTGTTTTGGTATCGGATCCTTGGGTGGACAAGTCTCTGCCTTAGTGCTTTTTTTGGGTATGAAAAAAACAGGGATGTGGTGTTTGCCAAAAAAATCCTTTTAAGCTTCTCAGACACTCCAGCCATGTAAGGAAGACCAGGTTTCTTCCGTTGGGTTGGGTCTCAGACTGATCCTTGTTCTTTTGGGGTGGCCCAGTGCTTTGTTGAAGGCCCACTTTGGATACCCACAGGCCTTAAGGGGTGTCTTCAGTTTCCTGTCTTCCTTCTTCTTGGCTTCCTGTGGAGGGGGGGATGCTCTCTTGCTTTGTGGCTTAGGGTCCTGATGACTCCTAGTTTGAAGGACAAAGGGCACTCTTTCAAAGATGAGGATGTACACATATTAGACAAAGAAAATAGGGGGTTTGAGAGAGGAGTAAGGGAAGCCATTCATGTGAGCATCAAAACCCCCTCCCTCAACAGAGGTGGCGCCTCAGGCATAGTCTATCTGCTACTTATCAGGGTGTGCTTTCCAAAGTACCCAGACAAATCAAAAAGCCTTCACCACCAAGTCCATAGCTAACGACCCATTCTTGATAGGTTTTCAGCACCTTAGGCCTTTATTCACCTTAAGGCTATAGATACTATTGTCTCCCTAAAGAGCCTATTCAGGCCATTGTTCATCTTATGTGCCTAATTCAGACCCGGGTGACAAGAGGTCAAAGCTGACTATGAGATGGAGGACTCGCACTAGATGTATTCAGACTGATGAAGCTGTTTGGATGAGCAGTGAAATGTTTCTATCTCTCAAAAAAGAAGTCCATAGCCATGACTCAACTTCCAGATACCCCTTGAATTGGGTTGCTCTAATCTGGTCTTGTTTTGGTTTTGAAGATTTTCCAGCCCACAGCCTTTACATTTGGATGGAAGGAATTGTGATTTCAAAAATGAGAATGAGGGGGAAAGAAAATTGATGTGCTTTCTCATCTCTAGTTGATGGCCAGTCTAGAAAACCTCTGGAATTGGTTATATGAGTTCTATAGTTTCCTCTTCTTTTCCTGAAAGCATGAAGCCTTTCCTTTCCTTGTTTTTCATAATCCTCAGGGACAGTTGCTTAGTTGAGATTTTATGCCAGTTTTATTTCAATTTAGACCTTAAGGGAAAAGTGAGTCTTCACATCTTGAGTGTTCTCTGTAAACCTAATTGGTGGCGTCTGCTGCAAGGTAGATTCTTTGGAGAACAGTGGTTTCCATGGAAGGTAGTCTTGTGAGATTTGTCATTTCCAGGTCATAATGCCACCCCACTCTCTCAGAGATTTTTAAAATGACACAAAAAGGAACACTCTTCAGATGCCATGGGGTTACACCATTGTTGGCTCCTGAGGAAGCCTTCAGGAGACAAACCTGCTACAATGAATTTCAATGAGATTTCAGTTTCATAAATCTTTGCATGGTTTTGGACAAGGTGGAGAAATCAAGGTTTCTGCGGTAACTGTATAAACCTGAGCTTTTCTGGCACTGAACATTTGACTTTTGAATGGAAAATTCCAGTTTGGAACACCCTGTAAATCTGTATTCATATTAGCATTGAAACATTCCCATTAGTCTGTTTACATGCTTAACCTCATATAGTGCTGCAGTGCTGAGAGTAGGTGGCAATGTTCTTTTTCAATAAAGTAGGTGGCCCGCCATGTGTAAATATGTATAAAGGTGTTAAAAATAGCGGCATTCTCTACAGTCCTGGCATTGCAAGTTCAATGAATCACAACAAAATGTATTTAGTCATTCATGAAGGGTTTTCAGTCATTTCATGATTCAATTAAAGCTGTTCAACAGAAACAGTAATCAAGCGTCAGTGAGTTGCTTAAGTAGTACATTTATTCTTCTGGTGTGCCATGTAAAGTTCCTTAATGTTGTGGCTGTGTTTTTTTTTTAATCTGACAGTAAATAAATATTTTAAAGTTTCAAATATAATTATGTGGATTCTTGAGACTCAGCCAAAACCTTAAACATAGCACCATGTTCTGAAGTGGGGGATGCTAGGATTGTTCCTTGGGAAGGAAATGTGAAATAAAAAATGTCTGGAAAATAAACTCCATGTTGTTGTTGTACAGCAAGACTATAATTCTGAATAAAAAATATAGCAGTGATTACATGGTGGAATGAGGTCACACCTGACTCAATTGAAAAGAATGACCAATCTTTCACTGACTCTTGCAGCAATTGTTGAGATGCCCCATAATTTTTTTTGTCACCTACAATTTACCTACCTTTTGGGTTAAACCAATACTGAAACTCAATAGCACATTGTTTATTACTCTCTTTTCATGCAAGTAACTAAAGAACATGAACAATTTTCCCTTTTTGAAAGGCCTCTTTTGAGGTTTTGTTTTGTTTTTGTTTTTACCCCTGCAGCCCACATTATTTTCAAATAAAAAAGTGGGGGGACAAGTATTATCTTTCCAGACAAGCAAGAACTCTCTTTTCAATGTGTTCAATCGTTTTAAATCTGAGTCACTTGGGAGCCCCTAATTTTTAAATGGGGTAAACAGTTTTAAATTTTTTAAAAGGTACATAAAAAAGAGCTTTGTCCAAATATCCCCAAAGATTTTCAGCTAACACTGTGCCAAACTTGGTGCTTTTCTGAAGCCCATTTTTTTTTGTTTGTGTAGACTGCCCGCTTTTTGAAAAGGGATTGTAGAATGTTGATTTGCTCCACTGCACAATAACTTAGATGCACTTCACTGCTGCTCTGGATAGTTAGGGTGCTTTTACATGACCCCTAAGATCCGCTGCAACTGAAATTCAGACCAGGATCTTGGGGGTTTGTCCTCTTCCTGATTCCCCCACCCTCTGACTCCCTTGCCCCTTTGTCTGTGTGAGGGGGGGGAGAAAAAAAGGGAAAGAAAAAAATGCAGGCTCTCCTCCGTCTGCCGGGTCGCAGCCCCAGAAGCAAGCATTCCAGTCTCTTTCCAGTCTTTAAAGGGGTGGGGGCAAAAAACCAAACAAACACAAGGCGAGGAGAGCCCGGCACTCACTGCTTTACATCCGCATCAGAAATTTTTCATCTCCGGAGCCCAGGTATTTGGGAAAAATTTGTGCTGGGACGCGTTAGGTGGGCGTGGTCGCACTTAATTTTCTTTAAAGTCCGGAGCTGGTGGGGGAAAACAATGTTGAGCTCCGCATCTGGGAGATCTTTGCCTCAGATTTTAGGGGTCGTTTTAAAAGTCTCCTTAGTCATTTAGGTATGTAGCTGCAGACCCATTGGCTGGGAGCTTGATTCATCATTGGTAACCCACACACACATTACACACTGTGCCCTATAAATTTTACAGCAAGCCTGTGTGGCCATGGACAAGCTGCATAGTCCCAGGATTACCTCAGTAGAAGGGAATGGTAAACCATTGTGAGTATTTTTACTTGGAAAATCCTGAAGGGTTGCCATGAAATACTCTGCTTCATTCATATTCCAATTCAACTAAACAGTTGCAAATACAAGAGTTTCACTCCTGTCTGTTTATGTGCTATATTTCAAGACCTGTCATGGATGCCTTAAACCATGGATAGTAGCTTATATGTTGATGAAATATGAGCTCATCAGAGGGCAGGGGCAAGCAGAGGCATTGCAAACTGCAGTGGCAACAGCGACAAATAGGGAGGAGGAGGAGCGTTATATGTGGGCATCATAATGACTGGAATGGATAATTCAAGGTTAACTGCAGATAACCAAAACCATGGAAACTGTGGGCATGGGGTATCTATTGTAATGCCTTTGTTATGCATGGTTGTCATAACTGACCTCTGCAGATTTGTCAGGCTATTTATCTCATGAATGGAAGGCTGTAGGTAGGAGCTATGTAATCCATGTGTGCCATACCTTCTTAATCATTTTATTCCATGTAATGAGCAATATTTATTCTATTTGTTTATATTATACCTTTCTTTCAATAAAGACACTCAAGTTAGAGAACAAAAGCTAAAATGCATACTTTTAAAAAAAATGCTTATTTATGCCTAGGTTACCCATACATTACTTCATTAGAATTGTGGCTAATAATGAAGAAGTAAAAAAAAACTCCAAGGACAATTTGGTAAAAGAATTTTCTTATGCACTTGGGCCTCTGTAGTTCAATGACACAGCTGATTATTATAGTTTTATGGAATGTATATGTCATTTCATATTGTTTAATTTTAATTTTATTATATTTACTGTATTTTATGTTGATTTTATTTTATTGTACAAGTTATATGTTTTGTTTTGTCTTTTACATTGTATTGTATTGATTGTTGTTAACTGCCCAGAGTGGGCATTATAAACATCTGATAGATAGATAGATAGATAGATAGATAGATAGATAGATAGATAGATAGATAGATAGACAGATAGATAGATAGATAGATAGAATAAACTTTTTGTTTCATTATCACAAACATTCCTAGGCAGATTTTAAGATTCATGGTGCAAGTGCCCTGTAAAAAAGCATTTGAGGTGGAAATATGGAAGTGACATAAAAGACATCCAAAATCCATCAGCAACTATATTATTATGTTTTAATCAAAGATTAATCAATTTACACCAAATTCTGTTCCATAATTTTCCTCAACAATGACTTTCAATCTGTTTTCGATCTGGAAGACCCAGTTTACTTTGGGAATCCAT
>JAWVWN010002535.1:0-28897 GCA_037367305.1 Phrynocephalus vlangalii
ACTTTATGCAGAATGCCCTGCCTCTTTGCTCTCTCAGGGGAGGTCTCCCCTGGCTCCATCCCACTGCCTGCCTCTCCTACTCCCATCTTCTTCCCAGCCCCAAAGCGGACCAGTGCCTGATGCTGGCCCTGGTAGCATCCCAGGGTGCTTGTGCAGGAGGTGATTCCTCAAAGCACTCAATGACAGGTGCCTTGGGTCACTTCCCCTGCGCACTACCATCTTGAACTGCTTGCACACTGCAAGCCTCGGATCTTCCTGGATATCGAAAAACTCCCAAAGAATGCTGAAAGGCTAGTGCAAGTTGCTGCCTCCAGCAGAGCCTGCCTTTGTGGTGGCCTGACTCACACCCTGGGATGATGGGATGCTGCCACTGGTCTGGGAGGAAGGAGGAGTGGACCTTGCAGCAGAGGAGGAAGCCTGCAATCTCTCCCTGCCTGCCAAAAGGTCCTCAGAATTCTCCAGCTCAAGATGGACTGAGCTCTGGGAGGATTCTGACTCCTCGTCAAACATGGGGGGAGTACGGACTGGTTGGAGTAGCATCTGCTCTGCCCTGCTCCCCACAGTGGCAGGGCCAGATGCTCCTCTAGCAGTGCTGCTGGGGGTGGTGCTGGTACCAGCGTCACTAGCAGTACTGCTGCCTGCCTTACCCTGCCAAAAAAACTCTTGAGTTTAATGGGGGTGCCTTTCCCTTGCCACTCTTTATTTTTATTTTTTATTTTTTATTTTAATAAACAAAACTAAAGCCCTTAAATGGGGGAAACAAGAAGGAAAGGACACTGACTGAGTGGGAAACAAGTTTGGGAGTGGTGGTGGGAGATATACCGTATTTATTGGCGTATAACATGCACTTTCCCCCCCTGAAAATAGGGGGCAAATTATGTATGCGTGTTATACGCCGATATAATATGAGGCGACCAGTGTGCTTGGCAAAAACAACAACTGCCGTCCCATAGCCAGTGCTCACACACTGCGAGCTGAAGGGGCAGGCCAGAGAAACAAGGATCCCACGCACGCCCTAACCCCCTCCCTAAAGCCTAACTATCTTCCCCCCGGGAGCAGGGAGCCCGCCCCCCGGGACCCTAACTAACCCACCCCCTAAATCTACCCCCCCCGGCGCGAGATCCCTAGCCAGACCAGACGGCCCGGATGAACACGGGCCGTCAAAGAAGTCCCGTCCTGGTTGCGCCGCCGCTGCCGCCGAGCTCTCCCGCTACCTGAGCCCTTGTGAGAAGATGCAGGGTTTTGTAAAGTCTAAAGTGTCCAGCAGGTAAAGAGTCATGTGAGAGATGCAACACCTGGTTACGAAGAGGACCAGCAGGAACATATAACTGCCCTCGATGTAATAATAACCCTTGTTGTGTAGAAAACTCTCCATGATTCCCATTCTGGAGTTTCTGAAGACGTTGCTGAGTCCATGAATTGCGAACTTGAGATTCATGGATTTCTCCTGCCAAGCTGAGACATGGATTCGTGGCCGCGAACACAGAGGGAGGCAAGATGGGCACCACTAATGTCTCTTTCACAGGCACTGCATACTCAGGTTTTCTGGATAACGTATCAGCTTTTTTGTTCTGAGCCTCAGGGATGTACTTGATCCGGAAATCGAACCAGGAAAAGAATAATGACCACCGGATTTGTCGCTGAGTCAATCGCCGGGCTGTTTGTAGATGTTCAAGGTTTCGATTATCAGTCAATACTTGAACAGGGTGTCGAGCTCCCTCGAGGTAATGCCTCCATACATCAAAAGCCGTCTTGATGGCCAGAAGTTCACGCTCCCAGATAGTATAATTCTTCTCTGCAGGTTTTAACTGTCGAGAGTAATAAGCACAGGGACGCGGGGTTTGGGAGGGATCAACCTGTTGAGATAGCACTGCTCCCAGAGCAACGCTAGATGCGTCAGCCTCCACTATATAGGGTAATTGTGGATCAGGATAACGGAGCAAGGGTTCCAAGGTGAAGCGGGTTTTCAAAGTAGAGAAAGCCTCTTCTGCTTCTGGACTCCACCGGAAAAGCTCTTTAGGCCGAAGGAGATGATTTAAAGGTGCAACAGTGTCGGCGTAGGCAGGAATAAACTGGCGATAGTAGTTGGTGAAACCGAGGAACTGTTGCAAATCCTTATGGTTTTGCGGTCGCCGCCAGGACAACACAGCTTCTACTTTCTTAGGGTGCATGCGGATTCCCTAGGGAGAAATAATATGCCCCAGGAATTCACCTTCCTTAATGTCGAACTCACATTTTTCGAGCTTAGCATATAGTCCGTTTTCCCAGAGACGCTGCAAGACCTGACAAACATCTTGAACATGCTGAGCTGGGTCAGTGGAATAAATCAGGATATCATCTAAATAAATGACCACACAACAATCTAGTAGATCATGGAAAATGTCATTCATCATACGCTGGAATACACTGGGTGCGTTTGTCAGTCCAAAAGGCATTACTAAATGTTCATATTGGCCGTACCAGGTTCAAAACACGGTTTTCCACTAATCTCCTTTACGGATACGCACCAAATTATACACCCCACGAAGGTCCAGCTTGGTATAACACTTTGCCCCTCTTAACCGGTCCAAAAGTTCAGAGATTAGGGGTAAAGGGTACCGGTCCCGAATAGTGATCTTGTTTAATGCCCGGTAATCATTACAAGAACGAAGCTCCCCTCCCTTCTTCTTTACAAAGATCACCGGTGCGGACAATGGCAATTTGGAAGGGCATATAAACCCATGTCGAAGGTTCTTGTCTAGGAAAGCCCTCAAAGCTTCTAACTCAGGTTCGGACATAGGATAGACTCGTCCCACAGGGAGGGGTGCCCCAGGTATCAGATCAATGGCACAGTCATAGGGCCGATGCGGAAGTAACTTGTCAGTCCCCTTTTCCTCAAATACATCCACAAAGTCTTGGTATACCTGGGGCAATACAGGGTCAGATATAGCATGGGCAGCTGCCAGGATGGTAGAAGAATTTTTCTTTGAGCAAGGAACCTTGAAGTACAATTCCCCTTGCACCCAATCCACCAATGGGTTATGAGCTCACAACCAGGAAAGTCCGAACACAAGAGGAAACCGGGGCATCCAAGTTACATTAAAGCAAATCTGCTCATTGTGGTCCATTACCTGAAGAGTAAGTGGACAGGTTTCCTGAGCTATCGGCCCAGAACAAAGTAACCGACTCTCAATGGATTCTACCAGCAAAGGAGTTTCCTTGTTCTGTACTGGAATCTGATGGCACAGCACAAACCCAGCATCCACAAAGCAGTAAGCTGCCCCAGAGTCTACCATAGCATACACAGGTACTTTCCGGCCATCAGGAAGCCCTAGAGTTACAGGTACCAGGAAAGGTCCTTGGGGTGTGATGGTATTGTCTGGGAACACTTCGTTATGCTCCATTCCTGTGGGTTCCTTCAAGGATGGAGCTACCCTTTTACTGCTGAAGAGGTAGCAGCACTTACTGAGGAGCGCTTCAAAAGGCAACTGGAAGCAAAATGTCCTCCTCCTCCACAGTACAGGCAGAGATTATGAGAGCGTCGTCTTGCCTTTTCCTCTGGGGTGAGGCTTGGTCGAGCAGCTCTCAGTTGCATAGGTTCTGGATCCATTCTTCGGGCTTCACCGGATTGCAGATTAGGCACAGCTGGCAGAGGTTGCTGGTTGTAGTTCTTGCCTCGGGAGAGGTGACGACTTTCCAGGCATCCATCTATCCTGAGACACAGGGTAATGAGTTCCTGTAATGTGTTTCATTGTTCCACCCTAGAGAGTTCATCAAGCACTTCATCTGCCAATCCTTCCATATACTGAGAATTCAGTGCCAGTTCATTCCAATTCAGATCCTGTGCTATCAAATGGAACACAGTGGTGTAGTCAAACACTGAATCTTTGCCCTGTTTCAGAGCTCTGAGTCTCCTGTTGGCAGTAGCAGCCTGTACGGGGTTCTGAAAAGCTGAAGAAATGTGATTCAGGAAAGCCTGATAATTATCCAGTAGAGGTGAGGCACTGAGGAGTAAAGGAGTAGCCCATTTAGCCACCTGTCCTTTCAACAAACTGATGATAAAGCAGACCTTAGACCTCTCAGTAGGAAATTCTTGAGCCCGCACCTCAATGAACAGCTTGCATTGAGCCAAGAATGCAGGGAATTCCTCTAACTTGCCCTCAAACCGGTCAGGAGGCAGCAAAGGGCAACAGGGATGCAACCCAGCCGGTGCTGGAGCGTGCTGCATTTGAGTAATTGCCTGAGACAAAAGCAGCACTTGGTTTTGCAAAGCTGCCAACGGTGTCATCCCACAGTCCCCTCCTCTTCAATTCTGCTTGAAGAAGTTTGGGTGGGAGCAAACTGTCAAGCCCCGCACACAGAGCACACACACAAACAGGGTTCAGTTCTTTGCCAAGATCTTTAGTGGAAAGCCGGGCAAGTTCAAGTCTTTTGCCAACAATCAAGCGCCAGATAAATAACAGAATCCAACTCCCAGCAATTAACAGTCCAAGTCAAAACCAGAATATCTCACGGAAACCAGATGCCAAACCCAAGGGAACAGATTAAGCCATTGTCCAGGAAGCCAGTCCAAAATCAGGAAACAGAGCCAAGGTCACAGACAGGAACGTGGTTGCAAGTTCAAATGACACGTTGCTCCCACAGAGAGCTCAAGGTGAGCTTACCAGCTTTATCCCAAAACAGGGAACACAACCTTGCTTCTGGAAAGGCTCCTGCTAGTACTCAGGGCTTCCCGACCTGATTCCCCGTCTAGCATCAAAGACCCTTTCCCTAGCTCTCCTGGTAGCACGTCTTTGCAGAATCCTGCTCATGGCCCTTCTAGGGGGAGAAGATATGTTTTCAGCTGAGATCAGACCCAGCTGCCTGCTGACTTGAGCTGCAAGGCTCCTACAGCAGCTCTTCACCATTTAACCCCTCAGAGACAGATTCTGTGACAGGCAGGGTCCTGGCAAGTTACGTCTGCAAAGGGCGGTTCCATTTCCCTGCCATTGTAGTTCCCAAACTTCCTCCATAACGGTAGGCAAGCTAGACTTCCGTTCTGGCATAAATCTTGGAACAAAGCTTATTTCAAACTCTACTTTGCATGTTTTTGAGTGAGCTATGGATGTGAAAGCAGCCTTTCTTTCTGACTGGGTTCCCGAAATGTCTGGGGGAGCTCGTCAAGGAAACCATGTCTTCCACCTTCCTCAGTGGCAGCTTCCTGGCTAATTTCACAGGGGCCAGACTCACCCAATCTGGCTGCTTCTTCCGCACCTGCTGCTTCTGCCATCGCCTGTTGCCAAAGCTGTGCCTATGCCATGAGCTCCCACCTTGCCACCTTGCACAGGTAGCAGATCTGGGTCACCAGAAAGCAGGGGTGCCCAAACTATTTGTAAGGAGAGCCAGATTTGGTGGCTGAGAATGTGTCAGGGGGCGGTTGCTCCCCAACCCTGCCAACCCACTTCAAGCCCCACCCACTGACCCCTTGCAACCCCACCTGCAGGAAGGAAGGGAGGGAGGGAGGGAGGTGGAAACCAAAAGAGAAAGGAAGGAAGGTGGGGACCAAAGGAGGGAGGGAGGGAGGTGGGGACCAAGGGAGGGAGGAAAGAAGGAAGGTGGGGACCAAAGGAAGCACAGGGAGCCGTGGCCACATGTCGCCCCTTGGAAGAGGCTATCTATGCGACCTTCCTCCCCCCTTAGCTCCCCAGCGGTGGCGGTGGCTCGCCCGCCAGCCCACCCCAAAGCTCCTTGGTGGTGGCAGAGGCCTGCTGGCCTGCCCACCCCCACACATTCCCCTGTGGTGCTGGCAGCGGCAGACCGCCCATACACCCGCCAAGATTCCCAGTGGTGCCGGTGGTGCGGCCCGCCTGATCACTGCCCCACGTGTGCGCCCAACCTCACAATGTTCCCAGCTATGCTGGTGGCGGCGGCCCGCCCGTGCGCCACTCCACGCGTGTGCCTAGCTTCACAAGGTTCCTGGTGATGCCGGTGGTGGCAGCCCACCCGCACACCACCACCCGCGCGCACCCAGCCTCACATGGGTGCCGGTGGCCGGCCGGCCAGCCCAGCCAGCCCCACAAGCTTCCTGGTGGTGGTGGTGGTGGTGGTGGCCCGCCCCCTCGCCCGCCCACCCAGCCCCACAAGCTTCTGCTTACCAGCTGGCCAGCCGGCCCAGCCCCTCAAGTGTCAGTGTTGGCGGAAGATTTTTATTAAAAAATGGGGCAAAGGAGGGGAGGGAGGGGCAGGCCAGCCAGCCGCAGGCCACTCAGAATGGCCTGACGGGCTGGATTATGCCCCCGGGCCAGACTTTGGGCAGGGCTGCCATAAAGCATAGCATAGTAATGTCTTGAACAACTGGGATTTACAATGGAAACAAAAGAGCTAGGATTAATAAGACATTGTGCTACGTTCCATCACAGGTGGGAGGTTTAGGCATACCCAGCATTAAGTTATATTTTGCATCAAACCAACAAAGGCATGTTTTGGACATTATATCAATGATAACTTGATATGGAAAAAAATTTAAAATGGTAAAAACAGCCCTTTTTTCAAAGAAATAATTGGTGAATAGATCAACCAGGCAATAAATACCTTAATAAAAATATGTTAGAAAGTTGACATCAAGAGTTTCCCAGAAATGCTTAAAGGAAAATTAAAGGAGTTAATAAAAGATAAAGGCATTCTAAGAGTTAAGGAATGTACCGATAAAATATAGGATAAAAAGTAAATAAAATTGCCGAGAGAAGAGGGGCTCCCAAGGTTACATATATCCCAGTTATAACCAAGGAATGGGAAAGGAAAGAAGGGATGGGAAGAAGATTGACAATATTTGATTAATATATTGAGAAAAGACAGAATGAGGGAACAACAAAGAAGAGGAACGGAATAGTATACAGAGAGAGAGAGAGAAGAAAACTGTTACAAGGTAATAGGGAAATGGAATCTTACACCTATTAAATTGAATATGCTATAGCTGTAAGAAGGAGAAAGGCACTTATATGGGGTGGTTTTGCAAAAAAGAAGGAAAGAATGGTGCTTGATATTTAATGTTATAAAATACTTAATGGGAATGGAGATACAGTTATCTCCATTTAATGCTTTACTGAACGTGCATAAAAAGCAGGTAAAGAGAGAGAAAATGAGTGAATTATAATGGTAATTGTGACAAGGCTACTATTTGCAAATAATTGGAAAAGAGATAATAAAATCAACATGGAATAATGGTATAGAGAAATGTGGAACATGGCGTTTAATGACAAATTGGACTTGTGGTGTGAACATTGGAGAGGGATGTTGAAAACAATGATTTTAAGGACATATAGAATGCATTTATAGAATGTCTCCTGACAAAAGTGAGGGGTATAAGGTGCCTTGGGTCCTTTTCCAAGGAGAAAGGCGGGGTAAAAATATTCTAAAATAAAATAAATAAATAATATGCCAAAAGAATGTTCGTTGTATTTCTGGAGAGGCATGGAGTAGCAGGAACTGTAAAAAGAAAAGTATTCAAACCCAGTCCCAATGTGGGTGTTGATGGTGGAGGAGGAGGCACTAGGTGGGGAGATATTAAATACAAGATGGTGAAATAAAAGCATATTTAATGTGCATTATACTGTACAGTATGTCTCGGTTTTTATTGTTTTGCTTTGCAATTGTGTCCTGAACAAAAAAGCATCCATTTGACAATGTGTGTCATTTTTCATTCCTCTCCACAATATAGTTTTTGGTTCAAAGATATATGCATCCATTGACAGAACCCTGTTTTCAGAGATGTAGGATGTATTTTCTAAATTCTACTAAAAATGTTTACATTTTTGTACAATAAAATAATCACAAACCAATATATACAAACGGAACTGGAGGGTTTATAAATGAAAATGTGAAATACTGTAGATACATAAAGTAGGACCCCCATATCTGCAAGGGATTCCAGGCTGTCCTGCAGATACGAGAAATCACTGTTATCCAAGGCTGACGGTAACGACAGTGGTGGCGGGGTGCCAGGGGTGAAAGCTTTCACTCCAGACAACCCACCACCACTCCCTGCTGTCAGCACATCATACTGGGTAGTGTGAAGGCATGCTGCTGCACTGCTCAGTCCACTGCTGTGCCATGCAGTGGAGCTTTTGCCTCCATCACCCCACCCCACGTCCACTGACTGGCAACTGAGGATAACTGAATCCACAGATGGTGAATCAGTGGATGCAGGGGTGCTACTGTCCTGGAATGTGTCACCTACCACTGCTGTTTACTGGAAGAAGATCCTATTTTCCAATATATATGTAAAACTCAGAACAATGACCTTCCAGATACTGTTGGACTTCCTCCTTTAGCCAGCATAGCCAATGGTAAGGGATGATAAGAACTATATTCCCTCAAAACAGGCATATAATACTGCAGTGCCTCAATCCAGCACAAAATACTAACTTAGATCAGTCATTGGCCATCACTCTGTGCTGGTCTGAAGTTCAATTTATTAACAACAGGCATGCAGGAGAAACATAACAAGAGTAAGAGGATTATCACATTTAGAATTACAGAGTGACTTGGCAATTCACACGAGCCAATCTTCATGGGGGCGGGGAGACATGAGCTTCATGAAGTGCCCTGGGACATGTAATCTTGTGAAAACTGGTGTTTGAGAATAACAAATCACATTTTATCAAAAGGTTTGTCACTGAAATAATGCCTAAAACAAAATTTGAAACACATTCTCACTAAGCCAGGCATTTTGTATATTTAAGTGAAGCCAGAAAGCTTAGATATTAACTGTATGTGTTCTCTCCTACAGTTGATCTTTGGAATAATTAATATAAAATTCTGTATATTTAATATAAAAAGCAAAAACATAGGCATGTGCAGTCCAGCCTCAACACTGTTATCTTTTGAAATATGCTTTAACTGTCATTGCATTTTGGCTGTTGATTTATCATTACATGCGGTACAGTTTTATGAGATTCTCCCCTCCTGAAAATGCCCATTTATCATAGCATTTCCTGAAATGCATCTGCAGTTTTGGTCCTCTACTTCTTTTCTTCAGAGGCCCATTAAAAATAGAAAGGAAGAGAGAAAATGAAGACATGTAGCTGTATCATAGAATTTAAAGATAGGATGCCCTCAAGTGGTTAAATGTAGACACCACTCAGAAGAATATGGCCAATTTCTCAAGACAGAAACACCCCCTTTCAAATTGTCAATTTTCTGGATACAATTATATCTTTGTCTTCTTTCAGATATAAAGGTAGTGATAGAAACAATACAAAGCATACAGAGAGGAAAAGTAAGAATTGGGTCACCCATCCTTTACCCATTGGCCTGACATTTTCTGTCACCAAAAGAATGAACTAGTACAAATGCATTTTGTCAGATGTGTCCTGAATTATTATAGTTGACTGACTACATTCTTGTTACTTGTTATAGGTAACAAAGTATCAACAAGATGCCACCCAGTTTGTGAAGACTGCCTGTGCTCCTACTGGGCCAGCCTAAGAGCAGTGACTGCAGTGGTCTAACTAAGTAATCCTATTACAGTACTTAATTAGACCAGAGTAAGTAACATGGGGTGAAAGGCAGTGGTGAACTGTGGCTAATAAACAAGTTGCTGCTTGTATCCTTGATTGCTGAGCAACAACATAACTGGCATGTTAAGATATGGAGTGTCAAAATAATCAAGAGGGTTTTTAAAAAGCAGTCCTGAAAACAAACACTTTATTTTTAAAATGAGATTTGAGCAACAGTTTATTAAAAGTTACAGCAAAACAGATGATTTTCCAACTGAGTCTGGAAGCAAGGTCACTATACAGAAATGTTCCTGACAGTTGAACATGTTTCCAAATGAAAACTGTAAACAAAGGAAAAAATGAAAGTGCGTTGAAATAATTGGAAAAACATTGCAGTGTGTTAACATAACTAGTAGATGGAGTTAGCAGAACATGTAGCTTGGTATAGAATCATAGAATCATAGAGTTGGAAGAGACCTCAAGGGCCATCCAGTCCAACCCCCAACAGATGGCCATCCAGCCTTTGCTTAAAAACCTCCAAAAAGGAGATTCCTCCACAATCCAGGGCAGCATATTCCACTGTTGAACAGCTCTAACCATCAGGAAGTTCTTCCCAATGTTCAAGTGGAAAGGAAAGGACCTGACTTACTGGGTCTGCTGATTGTTGCAGGTATGACAACCCACAACAAAGGGGCAATGGCGATGGCCACCTATAAGGGGAGGAAGCAGTGTCATGACAGGGTCCCGATCCGAGCCTATGGATGGGCTCGAGCAGAACATGGAGCTAGGAACAACTTGGCCCCCCTAGGAAAAATGTGACATGTTCCCAGGTGCTGGGTGAGCATCTTATTTAAGGGGGAGGCTGCAAGCAGAACCCCCCCCCTTTCACTACCAGGAGATGGAGCAGAACCCACCCCAACCACCTTATGTAAATAGAGGATAGGAAAGAATGTGTTCGTTATATAATTATATAATTGTTTGCTTGAATGACACAACTTGTAAGTGTTGGCAGATTACAGGCATTGGGATGTATCCAAGTGGTCAAAGTAGCAGCGTTGAACCTGCACCACGGAAAACTACTGACAAGGTCACATAGAATGGGCCATGGGTTGAGTCAGGAGGGGATAGCCGATGGCTTCTGGAAGGAGTCGGTGACTCAGGCCAACATTGGGGCCTACACCACTCGGGGTCCTAGAAGCATAGAAGCATAGAGTTGGAAGAGACCTCAAGGGCCTTGTAGTCCAAGCCCCTGCCATGCAGGAACCCCCATCTCAGTGCTCCCAACAGATGTCCATCCAACCTCTGCTTAAAAACCTCCAGAGGAGACTCCACCACCCTCCGTGACAGCATATTCCACTTGTCAAGCCCCACACACAGAGCACACACACAAAGAGGGTTCAGTTCTTTGCCAAGATCTTTAGTGGAAAGCCAAGCAAGTTCAAGTCCTTTGCTAACAATCAAGTGCCAGATAAATAACAGAATCCAACTCCCAGCAATTAACAGTCCAAGTCAAAACCAGAATATCTCACAGAAACCAGAGGCCAAACCCAAGGGAACAGATCAAGCAGTTGTCCAGGAAACCAGTCCAAAGTCAGGAAACAGAGCCAAGGTCAGAAACAGACAGGAACGTGGTTGCAAGTTCAAATGACGCATTGCTCCCACAGAGAGCTCAAGGTGAGCTTGCCAGCTTTATCCCAAAACAGGGAACACAACCTTACTTCTGGAAAGGCTTCTGCTAGTACTCAGGGCTTGCCGACCTGATTCTCCGCCTAGCATCAAAGACTCTTTCCCTAGCCCTTCTGGTAGCACGTTGTTGCAGAATCCTGCTCATGGCCCTTCTAGGAGGTGAAGATATGTTTCAGCTGAGTCATCAGACCCAGCTGCTTGCTGATTTGAGCTGCAAGGCTCCTCCAGCAGCTCTTCACCATTTAACCCCTCAGAGTCAGGTTCTGTGGCAGGCAGGGTCCTGGCACTACTGCTGAACAGCTCTAACTGTCATGAAGTTCTTCCGAATGTGTAAATTGAATCTCTTTTCCTGTAGTTTGATACCATTGCCCCTCATCCTAATCTCTGAAGCCATGGAAAACAAACCAGACCCTTCTGTAATGTGACATCCTTTCAAATATTTAAACAAATCCATCTAACAGTGCCACTATCTATCCCACATTCTATTAACTTGATTGCAAGTATACCATGGGGAACCTTATCAAAGGCCTTACTGAAATCTAGATAAGTTATATCCACAGCATTCCCCTCATCCAACAGGCTTGTAATTCTATCAAAGAAAGAGATCAAATTGGTATGGCATGACATGTTTTTAAGAAACCCTTGTTGACTTCTTGTAATGACAGCATTGCTAGTTAAATAATTACAGATTGTCTGCTTAATAATTTGTTCTAGGATCTTGCCAGGAATTGAAGTCAATCTGACTGGGCGGTAATTATTTGGATCCTCTTATTTCCCCCTTTTTGAAGAAAGGGACAACATTAGCCCTCCTCCAATTGATGGGAACTTCCCCTTTTTTCCAGGACTTCTCAAAGTTTATTGCCAATGATTCTAAAATTACGTCTGCCAGTTCTTTTAATACCCTTAGGTGTAATTCATCTGGCCCAGGATAATCAAATTCATTTAATTTTTCTAGGTGTTTCTGTATTAGCTCTCTACCTATTCTATCTTGCAATTCCCGTCCTACCTCATCTACTCTTTGTCCCACTGGGTCTCTTTTTTCCTTTTTGGAGAAAACTGAGGCAAAGAAGGTGTTGAGTATTTCTGCCTTTTCCTTGTCTCCTGTTAGTAACTGGCTATCATTGTCACACAGAGAGCCTATCATCTTGTTATTTTTCCTTTTGCTGCGGACATAACTAAAGAAACCCTTTTTACTATCTTTAATCTCTCTGGCAAGGTAAGTTGTGCTTTAGCTTTCCAATTTTTTATCGATGGAGTAATGGACATGGTTTACCATTGGGGTGGACACCCCACGGAAACTCACAATTAAATCTGGCAAAGGCATTCCCAAAATGTCGGCAGGGAATGCGGCATCATCAAAGGGCAGGTGGGCTCCTTGATGTGCTGGATCTGACCAAATGACACAGACAGAGTACTGCTTATGTGTTACCAATAAAGTGTAGCCAAAATATTTTCCCAAAAGAATTAAGGTTCATGTCTGTTTATTGCTTACACAAATTGGAGAGGTCAGCTTTAGGCAACAATCTCTTTTATTGGCCCAGAGTCCTAGTCTCTAAAGAAATGAAAAACAAGCCAGCCCCCTCTTCGAATATTTCAAATATTGAAATATGGCTAGCATATCCCTCTCAACCTTCTTTTTGCAAGACTAAACTTTCCCAGATCCTTAAATCTGCTCCTTGTAAGACATGTTGCAGACATTTAACCATCCCCTGGACCCTCTCAATGTTGTCAACATCCTTTTAAAATGGAGGTGTACAAAATAATACACAGTACTTCACGTGGGGTCTGACCAGAGCAGAATAGAGTGGTAATATCACGTCCCTTGCTCTAGAAACTATGCTTTGGTTGATGCAACCAAAATTGAGGTGCACAGAATAGTTTTCAGTACTTCAGGTGCGGTCTGACCATAACAGAATAGAGTGGTAATATCACGTCCCTTGCTCTAGAAACTATGCTTTGGTTGATGCAACCAAAATATGCACAAAAAGTTTTTATACTTCAGGTCGTCGTACGATGATAGATGATAACTCATAACCTCCCCTCTCTCCAGAAACTATGTTTGGGTTGGTCCAACCAAATGTCACATTGAATTGGTTTTAATTATATTGTCTAATTAGATTATCTCATACCCCTTCTGTCCCCTTGGAGCTATGCCCTGGTAGGGCCTGTCACTTGTGGTTGGGTCAGGAGCAGATTGGTCTTCGGCTTGTATCTCCACCAACTTCTGTCCCACCCTAGGAGCCTGGAGGGCTGACTGTGTGTTGGGACTCCGCAGGTTGGGTATGTGGGTGTACCCACCTGCGTACCAACATCTTCCTGCCTGAGCTGCGAGGTTGTCTCGGACCTGGTGTTGCGGACCCAGGCTTGTATGGCGCCTCAACATCCATGTGAGCGCTTGAATGGGGCAGCTCAAGACTTCATGGCCGCCATGACAACATGGGCTGTTCAATATGCACGGCCAACGCATAAAGGCATACTTTAGACCTGGTCTTCTCAACGGGATTGGAGGATGGTGATCTGGATGTGGAGGGGTTGGTTCTAATTCCATTGTCATGGTCAGACCACTTTCTGGTCAAGTTTAGGCTATTAGCTTCTTCTACCCTCTGCAAGGGTGGGGGATCTATTCAGATGATCCGCCCTCGGAGACTAATGGATCCAGATGGTTTCCTGAAAGCTCTGGGGGATTATCCATCTGATATGGTCGGCGCTCCTGTCGAAGTTCAGGTCACCCTGTGGAATAGGGAAATATCCCGGGCGGTTGACACGATTGCACCTAAGCGCCCTCTCCCCTTACGCAGAGCCCAGACAGCTCCTTGGTATACATCTGAGCTGCAGGCAATGAAGCAGGAGGGGAGACGGCTGGAGCGCAAGTGGAGAAAATATCACTGTGAGTCTGATCGAACACGGCTTAGAGCCCATTATCGGGCCTATTCCGTGGTGATACGGTTTGCGAAAAGGCAATATTTCACAAACCGTATTGCTTCTTCAGAGTGCCGTCCAGCAGAGCTGTTTCGGGTGGTCCGAGACCTTCTTCAACCGAGAAATACGATGGAAGTTCTGGACCACTCAGCAGCCCGCTGTGACGAGTTTGCTGTCCACTTTGAGGAAAAAATCGCTCAGATTCGCAGGGAATTGGACTCCACTATTGGTGCAGAATCAAGGGATGTGTCCAGTGTGCCGTGATTAGGTCTAGTATTATTGGATGAGTTTCAATTATTGAGACCCGAGGATGTGGACAGGGTGCTTGGATCTGTCCGTGCTACCATTACGCCACTCAACCCTTGCCCTTCTTGGCTAATTGAAAGATCTGCCAGGGGAGTTCGCACCTGGGTCCAGGAAGCTGTAAACGCCTCATTAAGAGAGGGAGTGGTCCCTGCTGCCTTAAAAGAGGCAGTAATTAGGCCACTCCTTAAAAAACCTAACCTGGACCCAGGGCTGGTGGTTAACTACCGTCCAATAGCGAACCTCCCTTATTTGGGCAAGGTGTTGGAGCGGGTGGTGGCCGGGCAACTCCAGGCACTGCTGGATGAAATGGATTTTCTGGATCCATTTCAATCTGGTTTCAGGCCGGGTTTTGGTACAGAGACTGCCTTGGTCGCCCTGTATGATGACCTCTGCCGGGAGAGAGACAGGGGGAGTGCAACCCTGTTGATACTCCTGGACCTCTCAGCGGCTTTCGACACCATCGACCATGGTGTCCTTCTGGATAGGCTGGCCAGGTTGGGAGTCGGAGGCACCGCTTTGCGGTGGTTCCATTCCTTCCTGGCTGACCGTGTCCAGAAGGTGGTGCTGGGGGACAGTTGCTCTGCCCCGTGGCATTTATGCCATGGGGTTCCTCAGGGCTCTATACTGTCTCCCATGCTGTTCAACATTTACATGGAACCACTGGGAGAGGTCATCAGGAGGTTTGGGCTGAGGACTCAGCAATATGCTGATGATACTCAGCTCTACCTCTCGTTTTCCACCAATCCAGGTGAGGCGGTTTCTGTGCTGAACTCGTGTCTGGGCCAGATAATGGACTGGATGAGGGTTAACAAATTGAAACTCAATCCAGACAAGACGGAAGTGCTGTTAGTGGGTGCTTCGCCAGACAGGTTAGAGGGCCACTTCCCTGTTCTGGACGGGGTTGCACTCCCCCTAAGGGACAGGGTCCGCAGCTTGGGGGTGCTCCTGGACCCCGGTCCAACTCTGGAAGCCCAGGTGGACTCGGTGGCCAGGGGTGCCTTTCTCCAGCTGCGGAAAATATATCAGCTATGCCCCTACCTGGATGAACGGAGCCTCATAAGAGTTACGCATGCACTGGTAACATCCCGTATTGATTACTGCAATGCGCTCTACATGGGGCTGCCTTTGAAGACGGTTCGGCGATTGCAACTGGTTCAGAATCGTGCGGCGCGGCTAGTAAGTGGTGGGGCCGCTAGGGATCACATCTCGCCGATTCTACGTAGCCTACATTGGTTACCAGTTGCTGCCCGAGCCCAATTCAAAGTGCTTGTTTTGACATATAAAGCCCTAAATGGCTTAGGACCTGGATACCTGAAGGACCGCCTCCTTCCATATGAACCTACCCGGCAATTAAGATCAAGCCAGGGGGCCCTCCTGAAAGAGCCATCCCTCAAGGAGGTAAGAGGGATGGCTTGCAGACACAGGGCCTTCTCGGCAGCTGCCCCCAAGCTATGGAATGCCCTCCCAAGTGAGATCCGCCTGGCGCCAACACTGATGACATTTCGGCGCCAGGTAAAAACCTTCCTGTTCCAGAAGTTTTTTAATTGATACAATTTAGATTGTGGGTCTTCTGATGGCAATTTTAGTGTGATGTTTTAGTATAAGGTTTTTATTGTTGTTTTAATTATTTATTGTTGTTTGATGTTTTTAACTGTTTTAATTCCTTGATTGTAAGCCGCCCAGAGACCTTTGGGTAGTGGGTGGCATATAAGTTGTAAAAAATAAAAATAAAAAAATAAAGTTTTTTTTTTCTCGGTTGTAAATCAAGATTGCGGTGACCAATGGTTTTTAGCAATAAACTTTTACCTTACCTTACCTTACCACATTGGCTTTCTTGGCCACCGTGTCACACTGCTGACTCATGTTCAATTTGTTGTCCACACAGACTCCCTTTCACAGGTAATATTCTCCAGCCAGATGTCTCCTGCAGGACCCTACATTTCTCTCAGTTGAAACTCATTCTATATACTTTGGCCCAGCACTCTAATCTGTCAATGTCGTTTTTGATTTTTATGCTATAATCTAGGGAATTAGTCACCCATCCCAATTTGGTATGGTCTGCAAATTTAATCAGTCTACTCTTTATTCCTTCATCCAATTGATAAGGTTGAGAAGAAGGTCAGGTTACATAAACAATGGATAAGGTTGAGAAGAAGGTCAGGTTAAATAAACAATTGATAAGGAAAAATGAATATTATTGTTTCAATGAGATAAGCTCTCTGTTATCAATGTCACAATGTCACAGCTTGTATGAAAACTGCACCTGATCTGCCAGCAAAGTAGGTGAAAGGTTGAGTCATTTTAGGTAACAAGAGGAGGAACCAAAATTACTCTTAGCTATAAGCCAGTTTTAACTGGTTCTTGTGATTAAGGGGCATGGTTTCGAAAAACTATTTAAGATGATGGTGGAGACATTGAGAGCTGTCCAGGACAGCAGGATTAATCAACTGATTGATCTGTGCTGTCTTGAACCCTTAAGCAGCTGTGCTGTCTTAGACCTTTGGACAGCTAAGATGCTTGAGATCTTTACTAATCTACCTGTGTTCTTTCTGTCCTGCTGTACCTCTGGCTGTCTTTTACTATTTCACTACCTCTGAGCGTGGCATTTGCACCAAGAGCAAGATGATGATGCAGAGTCATTTTAAAACCAATTTCAACTTCTCACAAGTCATTAGTAAATGTATTGAATAGCACCGAACACAGAACATAACCCTGGGGCACCCACTGGTCACCTCTATCCATGCTGAGGAGAAGCCATTTATGATCACCCTTTGCGTACGATCAGTCAACCAATTACAAATCCACCTAACAGTAGTATTATCTATCCCACATTCTACTAACTTTTCAAGTACTCAATTAGTTCTGTGATTTGCTACATTATAGCTATAGTCAGTCCAAACAATTGCATTCTGAGCCTGTTAAACAAAACTGTCCTGAGTAGCCATGTTGCTAGATGGTAGGAGGATGCACTGGGCATCCTCCCTAGGCTGGGAGCTGCCAAGTAGAACATCTTGGTGACCTGGGGGGTATGCTCAGTTACCTGGTGTGTGTACACTGTCTTCAGGACCATGCAAATGCAGAGCACTGGACTTGCCCAATGCCCATATAAGACAGTTGGTGACATAACAGGAGATCTCTGGGTTCTAAATGTTATTCCATACTACAACAGCCCCCTCTTGAAGTTAATGTTGCTTATCATTTTTGTGTGTTAAATAAAGTGTGGCCCAAGTTTAAACCCATTACCTGTGACTCATCTCTCTGTTTCAACTTTAGAGGGCAATGGCACATGAAAAAAAAATCAGAATTTCACTTGCTATCCAAAATTGGGTATACATGGCTGTTTCATAGCAGCCCTGAAAGAACAGCACATGCTACTTATTTATTGTTATTGTCTTGATTATATACTCTTTTATGCCAGATAGGAAAACTGCTCTGGGGATTTTCTATTTCGGATGGCTAAATGTTTTGGCTGGCACTGGCTACTATGCCCACTGACCTGAGGAAAGAGAGCGTCATTTGCTGCATCCCACAGAATAAGATCTTAGCCCCTATGACAAAATGAAGGGAAAATGCAGATGACTGGGAGAATTGGAGTTTGAGACAAACTGCTTATGCTTCAGTTCCAGATTTAGTTTGAGAAATGTTTCTGTTTAAAGAACGGAGTAAAAGTGGAATACAGAACAGAGTGAACCCATGTAACAGGAAATAAAAAGCAGAGGGAAATTAACTTATACTCAAAAATTCCTCTTTCTATACAATAACTAAATGTATAGAGCAAGCTGGGTGGCCTGTTCCTTTGCATCTGGTCACTCTAAACACAATGTGTCTGTTTTGAGTACTGAATAAAATAGCTTTTCCATTAGCTAGACACGGAGGCAAACTGAAAACTTAAAAAGAAAATACAGTTTCTAAAATAAAGACAATTTTAAGTTCACAGCCATTGGAAAATAATAGTGACCAGCAGAGTTCAGTAATCATGATTTCTCCTATCTTTTCTCCAACTTATGCTTTCCAAAAATAAAATTAAAATAAAAAATAAGTTGTAAATTTCAACTAGGATCAAAAGAGGCATGAAGCAGGTGTACCATTTCAATGAGGCTATTTTCTGTCTGTTGTTTTCATTTATAACACAACAATAGAGTACAGCTTCCTGTTTCTCCACTCCAAAGGTTATAAATTCCTGCATTGTAGACGGTGCTCTGGAGAGCACCAGGAACTGGAGGAGACGGGTGAAAGGCAAAGAAACTTTTGCCTAATTAGGTACTTGAGTTTTGAGTGGAGGGAATTCACTTCAATATTAGATGAAATTATTCCAAATATGATGTTCAAACAAGCAGCAAATAAAAGAAAGGGAGCACGTAGGAATCCAAGACAGTGACTGAAATCCACTTAGTCCACAACGCACGCATTGACTTTTGTGGGGCTCCCCTTTACCAAATACTCTTCAGACGAGAAACAAGGTATCCTTTGTAATGCTTTTAAAATACATTTATATTAAACTGACTATTTGTATTGAATATGTACTCAGGGTTCATCCAAATATTACTTCTGAATTCATTTGCAAGATTTCAGAAAATGTAGTTTCCTTTCCTATGAAGTTGTGTATAGAATCATATAATCACAGAATCAAATAATCATAGAGTTGGAAGAGACCTCAAGGGCCATCTAGTCCAACCCCCTGCCATGCAGGAACCCCTTCACAATATTTCTGACAGATAGCCATTCAGCCTCTGCTTAAAAACATCCAAAGAAGGAGACTCCACCACCCTTTGTGGCAGCATATTCCACTGCGGAACAGCTCTAACTGTCATGAAGTTCTTCCTAATGTTCAAATGGAATCTCTTTTCCTGTAGTTTGAAACCATTGCCCCGAGTCCTAGTCTCTGAAGCCATGGAAAACAATCCTGTTCCCTCTACAATATGACATCCTTTCAAATATTTAAACATAGCTGTCATATCCTCTTTCAGTCTTCTCTTTGAAAGGCTAAACATTCCCAGTTCCCTAAGCCGTTCCTCATAAGACATTTCCTCCAGACCCTCAACCATCCTGGTCACCCTCCTCTGCACCCACTCGAGGTTGTCAACATCCTTGTTAAATTGAGGTGCACAGAACTGGACACAGTACTCCAGGTGGGGTCTGACCAGAGCAGAATAGAGAGGGACTATCACTTCCCTTCATCTAGACCAGTGTTTTTCAACCTTTTTTGGGCAAAGGCACACTTGTTTCATGAAAAAAATCACGAGGCACACCACCATTAGAAAATGTTAAAAAATTTAACTCTGTGCCTATATCAGTCTCTAAAAGGTTCACCATTGCTGGTGTAGGGAGAAGCAGGACAGAGGGGCCACAGATTGAGGCAGCCCGCTCTCTAGCACCCAGTTCCCACTTACCTGTGTTGTTTTTTTAAAGACATTTTGCCCTGCATGGACTTCTGTGTCCAGTGGAGACCTGAGAAGTGGCACTGACTCTCCAGGAACACAAATAAGACCCAAAAGCCCATCTTGCTCTCCACACTGTGGCCAAGGCAGATGCCTTCAGCAAGTCCAGCGACAGGAGGGGAGGAGGATGAAGGAAGGCAGGAAGGAAAGAAGGCAGAAAGTGTTCTGCTTGTATACCGCCCCATACCACTTCAAGGAGTCTCTGGGCGGTTTACAGTTTTAATTACAGTAGGCAGGCTGCTAGACATACACATATGCAGGCTAGAAATGAGCACGTTTCTATGAAGAGGGGAAAGGGTATGAATGGAAAGAGAGAGGTGGGGAAAAAAAGAAAGAAAAGACAGAGAGAGAGAAGAGGGCGACCCAAGACAGAAAGAAAGGGGCAAGACTTCAAGGAACCCATCACGGGGCCCCTCAGAGACGGCTCTTCCCCTCCCAGACCCTAAAGGCCGGCCGGCCCGTACCCCCCCACCTGCCCGCCTCCTCAGCCCAGGCCCGGCGGAGGCCTCCTCCATCCCCTCCTCCTCGCAGCCCTGCCGCGGTGCTCGTGGGGCAGCCGGGCGCCCCTCCTCCCCTTCCCCTCACCTGGTGGCTCAGTCCATTGGTAGCTCCCAGGAAAGGGGTGGTGGTGGTCCCGGGTAAAAAAAAGGAGGGGGGAGAGGGAAGCGAGCGAGTCGCGGTGGCAGCGGCAGGCACAGGGCAAACACTAAGAGAATGAGCGGGGCCAGGTCCGGCCGGGGAGGGGAGGAAGTGATGCCAGCGCCGTGGGCCTCGGGGGGGGGGAGGAGCCAAGCTGGCCCTTGGACGCTATTTATAGCGCCTCCCAGCTGTGGGCCGCCCGCCGGCCCTGGGTTGAATTTCTTTAGAATTTTTCAATTTTTCCCACGGCACACCAGGCAACATCTCGCGGCACATTAGTGTGCCGCGGAACAGTGGTTGAAAAACGCTGATCTAGACACTATGGTCCTGTTGATGTAACCAAGAATCATATTGGCTTTCCTGGCCATCGCATCACACTGCTGACTCATGTTCAATTTGTGGTCCACCAAGACTCCCAGATCCCTTTCACAGGTAGTATTCTCCAGCCAAGTATCCCCCATCCTGTATCTGTGAAATTCATTCCTTTATTTATTTTTTGCCTATCCTCTAGGCAGTTAGCACCCCCTCCCAATTTGGTATCATCTGCAAATTTAATTAGCATACTCTCTATTCCTTCCTTCAAGTCATTAATAAAGATATTGAACAGTACTGGACCCAGAACAGAAACTTGGGGCACCCCACTGGTCATGTCTCTCCAAGCTGAAGAGAGGCCATTTATGGTCACCCTTTGGGTGTGATCAGTCAACCAATTACAAATCCACCTAAAAGTTGCACTATCTATCCCACTTTCTACTAACTTCCAACCTTTGGTGCTGTCACTGGTGCAAGCTCCTCAGTCATGTTAAATGAATTTCAAATTGAGCTGGTTATTTTAAAATGCCTTTTACTAGCAAAAACCTGATTTATTAATTATAATTAGAAGAAGACATAACTAGGAAAGTAAAGAGAAAAATGACACATGTAGAAAATAACTACATTAACAGATACCAAATTAAATGGGTAGACATGGAGAGGAAGAAATATATCTCTGAAGCTAATGAGTAAAGAAATTAAATAACATTTAGAATTGACCTTAGATTATTAAAACTGTGTTCTGACAATGAAGACCAGCTTATTTTCCATTGAATGAGCTATACCTAATGTGCTCTCTTCCTGCTAATTGCTTTTCTGTCTTCACACATGAATACCTCAGCATTTAAGGTCCTTGGTCATACACCAGTAGAGACATTTTAAAGTATTGTGAAGGTTGCCAACGTTCTATTGCTCGTTAAAGAAATAAAAATCACATCTTTTGCACATTAAAGATGAGTCCTTTCTCAGCATATTTCTGGCATACCATAAAAATATCTACCAGTCCTTTAAAATTGTTCCTTCTTATAATTTTCAAAGTCAGTATTCAAAGCCTCACTTCAGATAGCACATTGCAATATATTTTCTCCTTTTTAAAAAGGTAAATTGGTATTCAAACTTGAAACTGAGAGGTATATTGTAAACACAAATATCAGACTTCACTGTAGTGTCAATAAATTTTATTTCTTAATTATACATTTTAAAAATGAGTTATTTTTGTGTGTGTCCTGAATATGCACACCAACTTTCAATTTTCAAGGTAAATTTCACATCACACTGTAATCTTGCACTTTTCTTTCTTCTGAAAGCAAGTTCAAGGGCTGAGCTGGTGACAGAAGCAATTATATCCTGAATATTTCTTTAGAGTTCCAGTAACCAAGGTCTCAATGCCTTGTAAATGAGAAAAAGAAAATACAAACTAAACTAAACTACTTTCCTCATTATTATTTTTTGTGCAAGATGGCGGACGGCAGCAGCACTCAATCATGTCGGCTGCACCCTGGCGTTTTTATTACTTCGCCTTCCAGCCGCTGTGCCGTTTTGTTCTTTTAATTAATCCCTGATGGGCCTGCCTGAGCTAGGGGAGGATTTTAAAGGGGGCTCGAATTTCAGAAGACCTTGAAGAGCTGGGAGCCTTAAGAGTTACCGGGATGCCGGTGCTTGGAACACTGATCCCTCGCGGCTCGCCTCAAGCACTCCTTCCCCCCTCGCCTTGTCCCAGCCCGTGGAGAAGCTGTCACTGTGGGCCGATATCGGCTGACGGAACCGAAGGGGACCCAAAGACCTCGATTCACTGGGATCGGTATGTTGTCCCTGTTGATCATGGATCTCTTCCGCCCCATCCAGTCCCGCCGTTTGGACTTGTCCCCCCCCCCCTTAGACCATCTGAACTCCATTCTCCTCGACTGGTTGAATTTGGGCCTGTTTCTCCTTTGGAAGTCTCCAGCGCTATTGCCCACTGTCGGCCTGTGTCCACCCCCTTCGATCCTTGCCCTGCCTGGCTTATAAAAGCTGCCAGAGGGAGTATGCCGGAATGGGCGTCTGTCATTGCCATGGCCTCCTTCAGGGAGGGGGTCTTTCCCTCGCGCCTGAAGGAGACCGTGGTAAAGCCCATTCTTAAAAACCCTGGCATGGCATCGGATGAATTGGCTAGTTACTGTCCGATTGCCAATGTCCCTTTCATGGGCAAGGTCATCGAGAGGGTGGGCGCGATCCGGATCCAGTCTTTTTTGGAGGAACATCAGCACCTTGACACATGCCAGTCTGGGTTCAGGCTGGGCCAGGGGACCGAGACAGTTTTGGTCACTCTGCAAGATGAACTGATCCGGGGGGCCGACAGGGGTTGTTCTACCTTATTGGTTCTCTTGGATCTGTCAGCGGCCTTCAATACTATCGACCGCAGTATCTTACTGGATCGGCTTTCCGAGGTGGGTATCGGGGGTACTGTTTGCAGTTGGCTCCAGTCCTTCTTGGAGGGCCGTCCCCAGTATGTGCAGCATGGGGGCGAGTTGTCGGCCCCATGGACACTCCCTTGTGGGGTTCCACAGGGCCCGTCTCTCTCCCCCATGTTGTTTAACATCTATGTGAGGCCGCTGGCTGGGGTCATTAGGAGATTTGGAGTCTGCTGCCATCAGTATGCTGATGACACGCAGCTCTATCTGTCCTTTTCCACCTCTGCAGATGAAGCTGTCTGGACCCTCGACCAGTGCCTGGATGTGATCATGGCATGGACCAGGGCCAACAGGCTCAAACTCAACCCCAAGAAGACGGAGGTGATGTTCTTCGGGACTTCCCCGTCTAGGTATGGAGGCCCTCTCCCCAGCTTGGGGGGAGTTTCCCTCCAGCTGGCGGACAGTGTTAGGAATCTGGGCGTGGTTCTGGACCCGGCGCTCACCTTGGAGGCCCAGGTGGCCACCGTGACCAGAACCGCATTCTTCCACTTCCGTCAATGCACCCAGATCTGCCCATATCTAGACGGTGACTCCCTGAGAACTCTTGTGCAAGCCCTGGTGATCTCGAGGATTGACTGCTGTAACACTCTTTACATGGGGTTGCCCTTGACTCTCCTCAG
Source organism: Phrynocephalus vlangalii (assembly GCA_037367305.1). Taxonomy (NCBI): domain Eukaryota; kingdom Metazoa; phylum Chordata; class Lepidosauria; order Squamata; family Agamidae; genus Phrynocephalus; species Phrynocephalus vlangalii. Next base: position 23,826 of record JAWVWN010002535.1, read on the forward strand.
GCGTCTGCAGCAGGTGCAGAATGTGGCAGCCAGGCTGGTGGCAGGTGTGCGCCGTTACAACCACATCACCCCAGTTCTGGCTCGCCTGCACTGGCTACCCGTTGTGGCCCAGATCAGATTCAAGGTCTTGGTTTTAGTTTATAAAACCCTCCATGGCTTGGGACCTGACTACCTGGCGGAGCGGATCGCCCAGCGATCAACCTCGGTTCAACCAACGCGGACATCGCGGGCGCACTCGCTTTGTGTGGCCACCCCTAAAGAGGCCCGGAAAACCTCTACCCGTAACCGGGCCTTTTCCATGGTTGGCCCGACTCTTTGGAACCATCTTCCAAGCGAAGTGCACCTTGCAGAGTCCCTGCTGGCCTTTTGCAGAGCTTTAAAGACCCTGCTCTTTCACGAGGCCTTTGGTGACCTAGTTTAATGCTATTGCTTTTTTTCCCTTCCGCCATCTGTTTAATTGGTTATTGTTGTTTTATGCTGGGGTGCATACTTTGTTTTAAATTGTTTGTATTGCATTGTCTGTCTGTTGTATTACTAGGCTGACCTGGTTCAGCCCCTGTACACCACCCATTAGGAAGATGGGCGGTATACAAGCTCTCATAATAAATAAATAAATAAATAAATAAATAAATAAATAAATAAATAAATAATGTTATTTATTTACTTTTATACAGTAATGCAAACAAAAAGAGATGAGTCCCTGACTTGCAAGCCCAGTGTCACCAATAGGTAAAATGAGATGCCTGTATAAAGTGGCAAATACTGGCTGGTGGGAGGCAGTGCCAAAATATTGAAAGGCAGAGCTGTGAAGACCCTAAGCTAGTTTACCATACTCAGTTGTATGGTTCATGCCACTGTCAGTATTAAAGTGAAATTTAGGTAGATTGGTTTGTTTCTCTCAAAGGAATGTGTCACAATGCACAGATATAGGATGAGAGACACCTGGCTGGAGAAAGGCCCAGTTCAAGTGAGATGCAATAGAGACCCTTCGCTCATCGTGGGTTGAAATATGGCCCATGGCTCACTAAGCCCTTCCTGTCTATGGGGTGGGGCAGTCAATCTGGGTCAGGCTGGCAAGCAGAGATGGCTGTTGCAATATGGGGAGGAACAAGACTCTGACCGCAACCGCCCCGCTGATTTAAAATGCCTTTTCCTTAGAACAAGGCGGCTTAAAAATCATTGTCCAGTTGTGCAAATGCTTTATCTGAATGCCCCCGGACATGCCCCCTTTAGCCCCCTCTACCACTTTTTAAGGGGACAGCCACTGGGGGTAGTACTTTCTTACACCACTTCCTGTGCTGCCTTTTAAAGCATTTCAGTGTTTGTTCCGGACACTGTAAGTTATTTTTTCTTCCCTTTTCACCCATTTTAGATGCTTGGTTTTTCAAAATCAAAGGAAAAGGTACAGCGTCATCCTGTACTGTCCTTTTTATAGTTGTTTACTATTACTTCCATTTTCCGCCGGATGTGTCCTATAATTTCCAGGAGGTAGCAGCAGAGTACCTCTTTTTCCACAGCAATTATTTTTTCGTTCACTGAAGGACGCTTTCATTATGAAAGAATTGTGAAGTCATTATGTCTGTTCTTCATCATGACTCTATTATTAAATAATGCTACTTCTGTTTTGAGAATCCACTCCAATCTACCTCTCCTCCATGCCTTTTTTTCAACTGTGCTTTGGCCAGACTACCATTCTAACAACCTACATTTTATGCCTGTATTGCACATAAGAACATAAGAAGAGCCATGCTGGATCGGACCAAAGGCCAATCTAGTCCAGCCTCCTGTATCTCACAGTGGCCCCACCAAATGTGTCCAGGAGTGAACGAGACTAGATATCTGTCTCTTCATACCACTCCCCTGCATCTGGTCCTTAAATACACTCTTTTAAGCCTGGAGATTACACAACTCCATCATGGTTTGTAACCTGTGATGGACTTTTCCTCCAGGAATCTGTCCAATCCCCTTTTGAAAGCATCCAGGCAAGATGCCATCACCACATCCTGTGGCAGGGAGTTCCACAGACTAACAGGCTGGGTAAAAAAAATTCTTTTGTCTCTTTTCACTCTCCCAACCCACAGTTTGAGTGGATGTCTCCTAGTTCTGGTATTTTGTGAGAGGGAGAAGAGTGTCCTTCTATCCACTTTACTCATGCCCTGCATTACTTTGTACGTCTCAATCATATCCCCCCTCAGCTGCCTTTTGTCCAGACTAAAGAGCCCCAAATGTTTTAGCCTTTCCTCATAAGGGAGGTCCCCCAGCCCAGTAATCATTTTAGTCGCTCTCTTTTGCACCTTTTTCAGTTCCACTATGTATTTTTTTTGAGATGTGGTGACCAGAATTGTACACAATACTCCAGGTGCGGCCTTACTATCATTTTGTACAATGGCATTATAATGTTGGCTGTTTTATTTCCAATTCCCTTTTTTCATAAACCCTAGCATGGAATTGGCCTCCTTCACTGCTGCCACATATTGGGTAGACACCTTCATTGAGCTGTCCACCAACACACCAAGATCTCTTTCCCGATCCATCATGGATAGCTCACAGCCCATGAGTTGATAAAGTCTGGATTTTCCTCCCAATATGCATTGCTTTACATTTTGTGACAACCCAATCTTCTCTGGTTTTTACCACATAAAAAGTTTCATGTCATCTGCAAACCTGGCCACCTCACTGCTTATCCCTGTCTCCAGGTCATTTATGAACAGATTGAAAAGCACCGGACCCAGGACATATTCCCTGGGACACACGGCTTTTCACCTCTCTCCATTGTGAAAATTTCCCATTGATACCTACTCTTTGTTTCCTGGATCTCAACCAGTTCTCAATCCATAAGAGGACCTGCCCTCTTATCCCCTGACTGTGCAATTTTCTCAGCAGCATTTGGTGAGGGACTGTCAAAAGCCTTCTGAAAATCCAGATAGACAATATCCACCCATTCACCCAAATCCACATGCCTGTTGACCTTTTCAAAGAATTCTAAAAGGTTTTTCAGGCAAGACTTACCCTTACAGAAGCCATGCTGATTTTCCCTTAGCAAGGTTTGTTCTTCTATGTGTTTTAAGATTTTCTCTTGGATCAGGCTTTCCACCATCTTCCCTGGGATAGACGTAAGGCTAACCAGCCTATAGTTTCCCTGGTCCCCTCTCCTTCCTTTTTTAAAAATTGGTGTGACATCTGCTATCCTCCAGTCCTCTGGAACTGTGGCTGTTTTAAGAGACAAATTGCATATTACCGTTAAGAGGTCTGCAATTTCATTTCTCAGTTCCCTAATAACCTTTGGGTGGATGCCATCTGGGCCCGGTGACTTGTTAATCTTCAATTTATTAATTAGTCCTAAAACATCCTCTCTTTTAACCTGTATTTGATTTAATTCTTTAGTCAAGAGGGACCGTTCGGGCAGCCGAATCTGCCCAAGGTCTTCTGTCGTGAAGACAGATGCAAAGAACTCATTTAATTTCTCTGCAATTTCCAAGTCCTCCTTTACCTCCCCTTTACCTCCCTCACCATCCAGAGGGCCAACTGATTCTCTGGCAGGTTTTATACTTCTAACATATTTAAAGAAGCTTTTTAAATTTCCCTTTATATTGCTAGCCATGCGTTCCTCAAAGTCTTTCTTTGCATCTCTTATCATCTTCTTACATTTCTTTTACAAGAGCTTGTGTTCCTTTTTATTTTCATCATTTGGGGAGGATTTCCATTTATGGAAATACCTCTCCCTGCACTTTAGAACCTCTCTAACTGCACTCGTTGACCATGCCAGTGCCCTCTTTGCTTTGATGAGCTCTTATTCCTTTGAGGTATGCACTTCTGCTGGGCCTCTACAACCATTGTTTTAAACTGGCTCCATGAAGAGATTGGATTCTTTTTACCTTCCATTTCAATGTTTTTCTAACTAGTTTCCTCATCTGTGTCATTTCTACAGGATTGCTTTGCTGCTGATGATGATGATTTTGTTGTTGATAATGGATATGTGCTAGCACACCCACCTGAGACATCTTGGTCTAAAGGAACTGTGTGTGTTGATACCAAAGGTGGTGGTTATGATAAATCTTCTCAATCTGCAATGTCTGTTCCAGTTAATAATGATGATAATGCTTGTCAGTCTGCAATGTCTGTTCCTATTACAAATGATGATGGTACTGTACAGTATTTTAAGCCTGGTATGCAATTTAAAGAACAACAATTGTCTGACCCAACTCTACAAAAGGCCAGGGTTCAAGCAGACAAAGATCTTTCTTTGGGCCCTGGGCACCAAACTAGGTTTTGTTGGGCTGGGCCTGGACAAGAACTGTTGCTGTACAGAGAAAAAACCCTTTGATGGAAATCCAAATGTGGCACCTCAGTACCAACTGGTGGTTCCTCCGTGTTATAGGGAGGAGGTTTTGAAATTGGCACATCAATCGCCATTTTCAGGTCACACTGGTTACAGAAAAACTCTTGCCAGAATCAGCAATCATTTGTATTGGCCTAATTTAACAAAAAGTGTTAAACACTTTTGCTTCAGTTGTTAACATTGTCAGAATGTGGGCTACCCGCAGATCCCAGTAAGGCTAAGATGCAAGACGTTCCAATCATAAGCACACCCTTCAGCTCTCTTCAAATGGACTGTCTTGGCCCATTTACTACAAGCAGTACTGGGGGGAAATATATTGTTTGCTTCACCTATCCATTCTCTAAATGGGTTGAAGCGGTGGCCACATCATCTATCAGTGCAAGACAAATTGCTAGAGCCTTATTGGAAATAAGTTCTAGAACCAGAATGCCCAATGTTTTAATATCAGATAGATTGACATATTTTACAAATGTGTTAATGGCAAAGTTATGTGAATTAACGGGCATCCAGCAATGGTTCAGCGTCTCTTATCACCCACAATTTCATGGGGGGGGGGGGGGTAGAGAGAGCACAACAAACTCTGTTCAAAATGTTGCAAACCTATGTTCTGGAATTTGGGAGATCCTGGTCAGAGGCCTTGCCTTATATTCGGTATGCCTACAGAACAGCACCACACGACAGCCTTGGAGGATTCAGTCCAGCAGAAATCATCTATGGAAGGTCTCTGTGTGGG
>JAWVWN010002536.1:0-15533 GCA_037367305.1 Phrynocephalus vlangalii
TCTTTGCCTTTAGGCTTGTTCTCCACTACCATCACATTGTATTCCTGCCAGATGTCTTTGCCATTTCTCTTACTCTCCACCTCCATCATCCTCTCTGTATTTCTTTCCCCTCTTTCTGTTAGATGGGTGGAAGAGACATCAAAGCTCGATAAGACTATCTTGAGCCAAAAAGCAAAACAAAAAACAAAACAAAACAAAAAACACCCCACATAATTTCATAGTTTAAATGACTGAATATTTATTCTTTATTTTAAAAATATTTTCTTAATTTTTAATGAATATTTTTTCTTTATTTTTAAAATATCTTAAATTTTAAACCAGAAACAGCATCTCTTTCTAATGTCTGTCTGGCCAGAAAGACAACTTTAACACTTCTTCACCTGAGATTTATTTAATTTGGCCCTGACTAGCAGGGTCAGTCAACATTTCAGATCTCCCTTCCTAGCTCTCAAACTAATACAATGTTTGCTTAGAATGCTGACACATAACCACTGAGTCTGAGGTTTGAAATGACTTTTTTTACAGTCAGTATTGCAGTCACTGGAGCCTGGATACCTTTCCAATGAAAATGTGGCTTTGATTATCCATTCTCTTTCAAGATAAGCAAAATGTGTTTTTATATAATTGCTCTTTTTAAAGTCTGCAGATAAAAGTTACTGGTGCCTGTATGGGAGGGCAGGTTTTTTTAAAATCATAGCTTGAAAACCATTTGCCAAAATGTCCTCAAAGTTGACACAGAACAAGAGCTATAGCTACTATATGTGTTCTGAATCTGGTGCTGATCTGAGGTCCAGTTTCAAAGCTATAATGGTGCTCCCCATTCCTTATGGAACACTGTTTTCCTCTGTTGCAAAATATCTATTGCTGCACCCTTGTGCAGCAATAATTCTTTCTAATGCTGAACTCTTGTGCAGAAAGCACTCTGCTGTTAATTATTCAAGCACAATATATGCAAACAAATTCTTCAGAAATTTGAATGGTCCCCAATAATTCAGCAGATTCTTTGCAAATATTCTCAAGCTTTGTTTATTATTTGGCATTCACAGGGCCCTTAACTTCTCAGAGTGCGCTAGGGGCCTTGACTGATTTTAGCAATCTATACCTTGGGTTAGAAATGATGGATCCCTAAAGTCAAAATGAAGCACTTGGATGTTTTCCACCTCAAAGTGTCCCTCCTATTTAATGTATTTTATCTATTCATTCATTTGATGTTTATACTGCCCATCTGGCAGCAAAGGTCACTTTGGGTGTTTTACAACAATAAATGTAGTGTGTACAATTTTCATTACTGTGGGATAGCCATGTTTAAATTTTTTTTAAGGTCTTCATAATGCTCAGTCCCACAAACATGCTCCCTTTTCCTTATATCAGGAATACTTGGTTTTGTTTGATTTGTTTATGGGACACTGGATCACACGTCATGCATACTGCTACTTGAACACCCAGAACCTTCAATCCAAATCCAGCCCCCTTGAGATGCAGTCTTTTGAGTCATGTTATATATTTGGGTACACAGTATTCAGCTCAAGGGCACTCTCAAATCACATAGCATGCTATGTCAAATCAATACTGAAGCTTCCTCTGGTGATCTGTAGATCCTCAACCTATAAATGGGCAAGGGGAATAAGGAAGGACCATCATCAATTAAAAAAAACCATATAATTCAGCCATTGCCATTTAGGCAAAAGTTTTCAAAATGAAAATGGTGCAGGTAAACAACACTTCCAGGTTTCTCTGCCTTATGGCATATTTTAATTCATTTCCCCCCAACCTGGTAGCCTTTGCATGTGTTGAGTAATAATAATTAATTACTTGCCCTTTCTTAGAACTTCCTGAATCCACCAGAGGGGAGGGGGTGGAGCACTCAGCGGAAACACTTCCTCTCCCTCTGGATGAGTGGTGGAGGAAAAAGAAGACTGGATCCAATCCAGAGTATATTTACTAAAACAAACAAACAAACATATAAATAAATCCAGTGCTTTCAAAAAACGTAAATCCTTGTACATGTGTTCTGAAATATTTAATTCTGAACCTGGCATTTGAACCAGACTGAATTGTTGGGTCACAGTGATTACTTTTAATCTCTCCTTAGTGAATAAATTGTGGCTGGCTGATATCCATTAAAAGCAGCATTATCTTGGCAAGATTTCCCTTTGGTTCTCACCTAAGGATTGTTCCCAAACCCCGAGTTGAAAATTTACATGTGAAGGGTGTTGTTTCCACTGCATATTAGGAAGATACAACAGTAGAGACCAGCACATATATTGAGAATTTCAGCTCTTTTCCCAAGAGACACAAAAGATCACACTAGTAAATCTGACAGACAAATTAATTTGAAGATGTTTCGGTTCCAGAAGGGAGAACATGAGAAATATTTTTTTTTACTGGATCCCCCTGCTTCATGTCCACTTTTAGTTGCCAGTTTCTTTGTAACATAAAAGAAAGACCCTTGCATATACTGGCCTTAGAGGAGGATGAATTTTTTTTATCAACTCCTCCTAAACGATACCAACTGTGAATTATTTGCCCAGCTGTTATCTTGGCTTTCCACAATGCATGAAATGGATGCCACAGAGAGTCACATCTCTTATCTGTAGTTCACATGGCCTAGTTTTTCAGCTTTCTTGCTGTCTCCCTCCCTTCTTTGTCCACATAAGGATACACCAAAGGCAAGGTAGATTTTTAGGGATATGTAGAATAACAGTATTTGTTTAACCTCCCTCCCTCGCTCCTTCCCCCTCACCCTTTCCTTCTCTCCCTCTCTTCTTCTCTCCCTCCCTCTCCCTCATCCCCACAGAGAGAGAGGGGAGGGGAGAGAGTTTCCATGAAGAACAAACTGTAATTACGAGTAAACTGGCTAGATGTTTGCTATTTGAAAGACTTCCAGCGGCGTCTAATTAATCCCATTGTTGATGCTAATGTGACTCTTTCAAAACTCCTACATTGATGTTCCAAGCAAATTTGCCTTTGATCTTCACCTCAGTGAAAATTATTGATTTTTATCTTTTTTTTAAAAAAGAAATTACAAATAAGAATGCATGACTACAATTAGTAATATTCTGCCTTTGCAGTAGTAAAAACAGAGAGGGATGAAACGAGTTCACTGAAACACTTTTGCTATTGTGTTATGGAACAAACATTACCCAATTCCCAGCTTTTTTCCCCTTCCTCTTTGTCCTTTTCATAATTTGGCTTAAGTGGATAGCTTTGTACTTATTCTCAAGACAGTAATCAATTGTGGATGCCATATTGCCCTTAAATTCAAATATGTAAAAGTTAGAGCTACAATGTACAGTATGAAATTTATAACACCTTGTGTCTTATAATTGTGAACCTGACAGCCAGGAGGGAAATCGTGCTGCTGTTTTTAGAACCTATTAAAATTGCCATTAGAAGGTGGGGAAAAACCCACCCCAGAAACATTGGGAATGTACAGGAGTGGGTATTAATGTTGTTGTTCAGTTGTTCAGTCGTGTCCAACTCTTTGGGCATTTATACACGACCCCTAAGCTCCGCTGCAAATGGCTGCAAGCTCTGGAGCTTAAAAATGTTTACCCACCAGCTCCGGAGTTTGCAGACAATTAAGTGCGACCCCGCCCACTTTAGCGCGACCCAGCACACTTTTCTTGTACCTTCTCTTTGGAGGTGAAAAATCTTTGATGCGGTGCAACGATAGTGAGTGCGGGGCTCTCCTCGCTTCTGTTTGCTGCTTTTTGGCTCCCGTCCCTTAAGAGCTACTTTTACAGAGACGAGAGGCAGAACGAGGTGAGCGGCATGCTTTTCTTTCTCTTTTTCTCCCTCCCTCACGCAGCCAGCAACCAGGAAGTGCGGAGGGGGGTGGGGACAGAGGAAGAGCGACGAACCCCTAAGATCTCTGGTCCGAATTTAAGTGGCCAGCGGATCTTAGGGTTGTGTAAAAAGGCCCATAGTGACCCCATGGACCAGAGCACACAAGACCCTCTTTTCTTCCACTGCCTCCTGGAGTTTGGTCAAATCCATGTTGGTTGCATCAATGACACCATCCAACCACCTCATTCTCTGTCATCCTCTTTTCCTTTTGCCTTCAATCTTTCCCAACATCAGGGACTTTTCCATGGAGTCCTCCCTCCTCATGAGGTGGCCAAAGTACTGGAGCCTCAGCTTAAAAATCTGTCATCCCAGTGAACATTCAGGATTGATTTCCTTCAGGATGGGTAGGTTTGATCTTGCAGTCCAGGGGATTTGCAAGAGTCCCCTGGACTGCAAAAGCATTGATTTTGCAGTTCAGCAACCCAAAAGTGTTGATTCTGCAGCAATCAGCCTTCTTTATGGTCCAGGTTTCACTTCCATACATCACAACTGGAAAAAACATAGTTTTGACTATTTGGACCTTTGTTGGCAAAGTGATGTCTCTGCTTCTTAAGAAGCTGCTTAGGTTTGCCATTGCTTTCCTCCCAAGAATCAGGTGTCTTTAAATTGTGTTGCTGCAGTTGCCATCTGCAGTGATCAAGGAGCCCAAGAAAGTAAACTCTTACATTGCCTCCATTTCTTCCCCCTCTATTTGCCATGAGGTGATTGGACTGGTGGCCATGAACTTAGTTTTTTTTATGTTGACCTCAGCCTTGTTGTTTGCAGTGCTTTCTAAGGGCTACTTGACTTCACTTTCCAGGATGTCTGGCTCAAGGTCAGCAACCACACTAGCTTGGTTATCAGGGACATCCAGATCTTTTTGGTATAATTCCTCTGTGTATTCTTGCCATGTGGCACCTTAAAGACTAACTTTCATATTTTAATGTAGCGTTTCGTGAGCATGCCCACTTCTTCAGACATACTGTATGTTAGTCTTTAAGGTGCTACATGTTTGTTTCTTTTGTTTTATTTTGTTTTGTTTTTTCTTTGATTTTTGCCTGAAATTCTTGAAAAGACTAACATGGCTACCCTCTCTGAAACTTCTTTTTAATATCTATTCAAAAAGAATTTTCCAGGATGCTCTTGAAGGAAAGAACCAAGGTGTGAAAGTGAATGGAATTCTTGTTAATGAATAAGATATGCTGACGACACTGTCCTGCTTGCAACGAGTCTGGCAGATTTGCAAGTATTATTCGATTCCATTATTGAAGAAAGCAGTGCCAGGGGATTGCAAATGAATATGAAAAAGACAAAATGGATGGTGATCAGTAAAAAAAAAAATGGTTCACAGAACTTTCTCAAGAGAGTATCATCTTATAAATACTTGGGATGCTTTGTCAAAGATAACTGGGATCCTTCATGTGAAATTCATTGTAGAACTGAATAAGCTAGAAATTCCTTCCAGAAAATGAGGAAAGTCTTGACAAAACGGGACTTATCTATCAGATTTTATACTCGAATACTTCAATCCTATGCGTTCAGCATACTTTTCTATGGTGTTGAAACTTGGACCCTTACAGACACATTATATAGGAAGCTGGAAGCATTTGAAATGTGGATGTACAGTGGACCCTTGTATAACAAACAGCTTGTATAACATAAAATTTGTACAACATAAAAATTCCGGAGATAGGGGAAATTTGCTTAACATAATCGCCTATGGGGAGAATCCGTACAACATAAAATGGGATCACTCCATTTTCAATGCATTCCTATGTGAATTTGTATAAAGGAAAATTTGCTTAACATAATTTCATTTGGAACGAATTAATTCCTTTATACAAGGTACCACTGTACAGACAAATACTGAAGATACCATGGACAGCCAGAGTCAGTAATGTGCCTGTATTACAGCGCATGAATAAAAAGTTAGAAATTCTCAATGTTGTAAAGAGAAGAAAATTGTAATATTTTGTACACATAATGCGCAATAAGAAACACCATCTACTGCAAGTTATCCTTCAAGGAAAAATAGATGGGAAGCATGGCCCGGGGTGCAGAAGAACATTCTGGTTTAAGAACTTAAGCCAATCGTCCGCAGTGAGCACAGCTTCTCTGTTTAGAATAGCCTTAAATAGAAACCAGTTCAGGCTATTGATTGCCAATGTTCTACGAGGACATGGCACTTGAAAACAAAGAAGAAGAAGAAGCTTGACTGGTTCCACTCTGCCATTTAGTTTCTATGACTAAGTGGGGAATTGAACCCTGCTCTTCTGAATCCTAGTCTGTCACTGGGCACAGAAGTGGATATAAGTCTCTAAAAATCAAGGTGTGGGCATATGCATCTCCTAGACCTCCTGAAGCTGCCCATCCCTGCCCTGAATTGATTAAACCCTTTGCCTTCTGCCTTGTCTGACCCTAGTTAAGAAACCTGAAGAAACTAGGACATCGTCCACCAGCTAAATGCTCAAGATGAGAGATCCATGGGTTGCATTCATTTGTATCTATTCACCAGCAAAACGAACAGAACTGATTCTCCTCTTGCAGCCTCCAAAATCCATTTGGGCAGGGGGCAGGGAACACTCTCAAGCTAATTTAGGGGAGATGGAAGGGGTTGTAAGGGCAAAGGGAAAAAGGGAAAGGGGAAATTGAGTTGCTGCAGTGAACTTTGGCTTATGCTAGGGTTAATGGGCCACCACCGCCACACCTTTTAGTCTAGAAAGGAAGCATTGCTTTGGGCTCAGGCGGATTTGCTCCTAGATGAATTGGCATGAAATTATAAACTAATTGCATTTGCCAATTGGTCCTGTAAAATCCTCTAGTCCCATTGTTATTTTTAAAAATGCTGTAGCTTTCTTAACACCTTCTTTGGCACCATTGCTAAATAGCTTAATGAATATCTGTGAAAAGTGTCAGAAGACAAACCTGAGTTTTTAAAAATAGCATACATGCTCCTGGGTACGTGCAAACACATGTATGCACCACATTTCTCTCTTCTTGAGGTAGCCTCAGATTTTGTTTCTGTAGTTTTGTGGATTGATTTCAGATGGGGGAAAGCTGGTGCTGTTTTTAGAAGTCAAGGAGCTAAAGGAGGCTTGGGACCATAACATAAAGCAGCAGGAAATAAAATGGATAGCTGTGAGGAGTTGCATTGACTTTTTCATTTCAAGGGAAAAAGCCTTTCCTGCTGGGATTCATAGCCTATTCTTAGGGGAATGAGACCAGGGTACTGAATGCTAAAAGCAACTGTTCTCTTGCCTCTCACTTTCAATCAACTCAGACTTGTCAGACAACACAGGAACATATACTACAAATGATTGGTTTCTGACCTACAAGAGCCCTCAGAGGCTTATGAACTATACATACAGAACACATTGGAGAATAATGCTTCCGTGTTTGTTTTTTTAAGTTTCATTAGCTTTATATACCACCCTGTTACTGCAATGTACTATTCTGGGTGTATAACAACAAATAGAATAACAAGACATATAAAACATGTGCAGAACAATAGGACCAATAATAAAAAACAGAAAAACATCAGAAAGTAATAGTACAAAGGGCCAGGTGTAGTTCCACCAGAAACTGGTTCCATAGAGTCAGTGTCAATGCAAAGCACCTCTGGCTCCTTGTAAAAGACTTCTGGGCCTCCCTTAGCAAAAGCAAAAGCAAAGTGTTCTGCTTTTATACTGCCCCATAGCACCTCAAGCACTCTCTGGGCGGTTTACAATTTAATTATGCAGGCTACACATTGCCCCCCCCCCAGCAAGCTGGGTACTCATTTTACCAACCTCAGAAGGATGGAAGACTGAGTCAACCATGAGCCGGGTACCTGGGATTGAACCAGATTGGCAACCCAGAGGAGCATAGTCTGGGATGATCTAGTGGGTTGGGCTGATGAACTGGGGAGAGATACTCCAGCACGTAGCATGGCTCCATGATGTCCATGGTGTCTATAGGGCAGTGATGGCGAACCTTTTAGAGACTGAGTGCCCAAACTGCGATTCAAAACCCACTAATTTTTTTGCCAAGTGCCAATACAGCAATATAACCTGAACACAGGTGGCTATGAAGGGGCGATGTCGGGTGCCCACAGAAAGGGCTCCGAGTGTCACCTTTGGCACCCGTGGCATAGGTTCGCCATCACAGCTATAGGGCAATTTGGTTATTATTCCACATATTTTTGAGTCCTTTGACTTAGATGGTGAGCCTTTAAAGGGTTTGTATTTCCAACACAGGCAGCAAGCTATCCTGCCTGTGAACTTAGTGAGGTTACCCGATTGAAGAGTTATGGGCTAACAAGCAACAACAAAGCAGGCACTGCCTTCTTCTAAAGTTGCTGGTCTCTGCTCTGTTTGGAGCCTCTGCCTTCTCAGACTCTTTTTTGTTTCAAACAAGGTCAATCAATCAGCCCATCTTTCCAGACAGATGAGATACAGAAATGAACTGGCAGAAAGATGTAGCCATGAGAAGGCTATAGAAATTATTGTGGATTACTTGATCAACTCTGCAAAAGACTGAGAAATTATCTTGGCTCACACTCACAGGCATGGATAGCATTTCAGACTTAAGAGCACAAGCACATGGCATCTGCACCAGGAAAGCACAGTGTGGTGTGATTTATATGTATTTTGGGTTGTGAAAAGGAACAGGCTGTTCTAGGCTTTGTGTGATTAAATTCATAGCAGACTAAGCTCTTTTGCAGCAGCATCCGACTTCTGCCAAAGCCTAAAGGTGAGCTTTCAGCTCTTTGTAATAAAGACCCCCTCCGTGATGGAGAAATCCAGAGGTGGTGGTGGGGGTTCTTTGCCCACCTGTCTGGATGAGAAGCACACAGCACCAGCTATAGAGCCAGCAGGCAGGGGCTGTGTGAGACTGCACCAGCCTGCTTCACAATCCTTCCCACCCACCCTTAGATACTGAAAATGAGAATAGCTGGCCATGTAAGGGCCGGGTTGGAGTTTTTGACCAGTACCCGAATTGGCTGCCAGGCACTGGTGTGTTTTCAGCTATCCCATTCTCACTCACAAGTGTTTAGGTAGAAATTAGTTGTAAGCATTCCGGTCACAGCTGCGGTCACAAGAAGCTAGAAAATTCAAGTGAGTTCCAGAATATGGCATCTGGTGTGTGTGTGTGTGTAAGGCATCCCTGCTATCAGCATTAAACAAACAGAAGGATGGGAGGGAGTGCGCAAAATATGGATAACGAGACTTGGTTCAAGGGCTGCCTCAGAGTACTCAGGCCACAAGAGTTTGGAAGTGTGAGGAACAGGTGGGCAGCACACTTCAGAAGTAGGAAATCACTGAAAATAGACAGGGACTGGAGGCCAAACTAGAATTCAGGCCCAGAGCTGCTTGCACTATGTTCTGGCCCCCTCGTCATAAGGGGACATTCAAGTTCAACAGTTTAATAATGTTGTGGGCCAGTTTTAATCCAGTCACGTCGTCTTGCCTCTTTTTCTGGGCTGTGGACAAATGTGTTATTACCTTTTACACACTGCACTGTACATTAAAGGCAGGCTCCTTATTTCAACACACACACACACACACACACACACACACACACACACACACACACATACACACACACAAACAGAGCACAAACAAATATATGCATTAACTCATGGGTTGAAAAACTTCTTTAGGTACAACTTCTTTTTCAGCTATAAAAACATAAAATGAATTATAAGAATGAACAATGTTGGGGCTATTATTCATTTAGGAAATTTGTATCTTGCTTTCTGATTCTATTTCTGGAGCGCCCACATTGGCTGCCATTAAAAAACACACCAAAAAAAGTAACTTGGGGTGTGGCATCCTATTTCTTGACAAGAAAATATTCCACAGTGTGTCCACTCAGTATTTTGTTGCCAGATATGAAACATGGGGCAGAGGCTGCCCTCACAACCTGACTATATCTTTGAACTATCCAAGTTCTGAGTCATTTGAGTCTTTAAGCTATCTAGGCCCCAAATCATATACAATTTCACATGCAATGGGCAGAACTGTGACCTTCTTTTGCCTCATCAACAGAACACCACATTCTACCCATTGCACTTGAGACTCCATTTCAACCTTCCACGCCAGAGTGGGGATGTGCCCTAGTTTCCGGTATTACATCTAATGGAGTGTCAAGTAACATTTCTCCCTCCTGTTTAAAGGCCTATCTCATGTTCTTTCATGATAAACATTCCTACAAAGAGAGAACAAGGACTCTGATGTTGCTCATCAACAGTTCGCACCTGAGTCAACTGAACATGCAGTCACACAGAGTCCTCATTCTTGTTTTCTCCAATCTGTGCTTATTAACCTCTCTACATATACGATACAAATGAACCTACTGTAATTATAACTGTTATGCTTATTGACATCTGTAAATACAAATGAGCATGACTCTCACTAAATTCCACGGTCTCTCATGGGACAATAAACTGCCCCTTTGGGAGGGGAGCATGCTCCATGGCCACAGTGCCGGATTCCAGCTCTAGTTGCCATTTTCAAGGAACACTTTTGACTCAGTATTTTGACTGGGGCACAATTAAACATGAAGACAGATGCTGTGTTTTGATGAAAGCCCTGATTTTAGAAGAATTAATATGTGATGAGAGAGATGGGCCTAGGAAGGGCCTGTTCCTAATCTATATATGTGAAGATCTTAAGATTAAGTGAAATACTGTCTATCCCAGAGCTCAGTACTGATAATGAACAGCACCAAAAGGGACAAATGGGAGAAACAACCCCCACAAAATGTATGCGTTAAAGAGAAGTCCTTTGCTCCCCACAAAATAAAAAGGGATGTTAAGTAGTTGCCAGTCTGATTATTTTGCTGAAAACATAGAATTATTTAAATAATATCAGCCTTTCAGCTAACCTTGATTTCAGAAGGGACCCACCCGTTTAAATGTAAGTCTGTACTGAGTTCAAAATGTATTATATTTTAGTCCTGGCTAAAATGATAGGACTATAGCTTCATTGGGTCACTGACTATCACTGGGTCATTAATCATTGCAATAATTAATGCCAAATTGCGGTCCAGTTGTCCTCCTCCTAAGTTAAACCTATCTCGGTTGTAATAGTCATACTATTTACAGCAGCTAACTGCATCATGATGATGATGATGATGATGATAGACCATAAAACCAAACTGTTTATTTTTTTAATGAACACTCCAAGTAAAAAATATATTTAAACAAGTTTGATTCCATGGGTTTACTTGACATCTCCTGCAAAATACCGTAATTTCATATCTCACACCGATTTTCTTTCTGAAACTCCTGCTGCTAGATGGAGAGCTTTATAAGGAAGTAACAAATAAAACTGTTCCTTCAGATTTGCTTAATGTGAGCATTAAATTCAAAAAGCCTTGTTTGAATGACAAAAATGACTTTAATAACCACCACCAGCCAACCCTTAAGTGCCATATCCTGTACAGCTGCTGAAATAGAATTCTGTTTCTTTATGAAACAGTAATAAAAACCTTCTCAGTGATCCTCAAGAAATCCAGTTTAACAAGTAGGGTATAAAACATTTCAACTCTATAGTTATATTAGTGATGCCTAGTAACAGTTCCTCAAAGGGGTTGAGCTGCATTGTCTTCAAAAGCCATGCAATGGGAAATTGTTCTGAACCAATCAATCAAATTGATTTCTTAGGGCGTTTATACACGACCCCTAAGCTCCGCCGCAAATGGCTGCAAGGTCCGGACCTTAAAAATGTTTACCCACCAGCTCCGGACTTTGCAGACAATTAAGCGCAACCCCGCCCACTTTAGCGCGACCAAACAGCAGTTTTCTTGTACCTGCTTTTTGGATGTGACAAATATTTGATCCGGTGTAAGGATAGTGAGTGCAGGGCTCTCCTGGCTTCTGTTTGTTCTTTTTTTTGCGCCCCGCCCCTTTAAGAGATCTGAATGCTGCCCGGAACAAAACGGAGGTAAACCGGCATTCTTTTCTTTCTTTTTTCTCCCTCCCTCAGGCAGCCAGCGACCAGGAAGTGCGGAGGGGGGTGGGGACAGAGAAAGAGCGAAGAACCCCTAAGATCTCTGGTCCGAATTTAAGTGGCCAGCGGATCTTAGGGGTCGTGTAAAAAGGCCCTTAGTCTACATTCCACGTATCACTAGATGCAACAGCATGAGACAGAATCCTGTGGAGATCCTACAGTATAAATAGGACACCCATCCTTACACTGCAAGCCATCCTACTTGTGAAGCTGGCCATATATTGTGTCCCCACACCTCCTCTGATTGGGAAAACAGCAGTTAGCCTGTCTGAAAACAAAAAGGAAGGCAACAGAAAAGGAAAACTGCTTGTGTGACTGCCTTAAAGCAAAAAAGCAAAGTGTTCTGCTTATATAATGCCCCATACAACTTCAATTAGTCTTTGGGTGGTTTACAGTTTTTATTACAATTTTAATTATGCAGGCTACACATTGCCCCCCCCCCCAGCAAGCTGAGTACTCATTTTATCAACTTTGGAAGGATGGAAGGCTGAGTCGACCATGAGCCTGCTACCTGGGATTGAACCCCAGGTCATGAGCACAGTTTTACCTGCAGGACAGGCATCTAACCACTGCGCCAGGGAGCTCCTATATGTGTGGTTCCCTCCGCCACCCATTTTGACCATGGTTCTTACATTATTTAAGAGTGAGGATACCGTCAGGAGTGGTGGGATGACAGAAATTACCCAGGTAGTTTTGCTAGGCAGAAATATATTAGAGTCAACATCCAGTCGCAAGTGCATAGTGGCCAAGGGACGAATTCACTGAGAAGCTTTCTGCAACTTCTTGGGAGTGACCCTGCAGACAACAAGACGATACAACTCTCAGCTCACATTCAGCAGCCAGGAAAAAAAAACAGCCGTGCAAGATATACCCATTTCTTTCTATTATGATACAACTCATTACAAGTATCAATGTTACCTGTAACATAACATGCTAGGTGTGGGTGGCATTGAGGGCATAAGATAGAATCATACAATCATGAAGTTGGAAGGGGTCGACAAGGCCATCAGCTTCAATCCCCTCAACAAGTCTGAGTTGATTGAAAGTGAGGGGCAAGAGAATACAGATCAAAGAATATCTGCCAGGTGCTTGTCCATATTTCTCTTGAATCCTTCCAGCATTGCTTCTTTTTCTTCTTCATCTTTTCTTCTATGGAAACATTCTTCTTAAAGTCCTTTTCTCCAGAACTGTGTTGGATTATAAGTCGGTTCTTTCCCTTTCCCTTTTAGTAGTACATAGTCTATAAATTTTCCCCAAATGTCATAAAAATATCCTTCTTCATTTCCCCTTGCAGAACTTTTAAACTAAAAAGACAATTTATCATTTAAAGCTATACCCCACACTTCATTATACCACTCTTCAATCCTAAAATCTAGGTTTGATTTGTAGTTTTTTGCTATAATCAGCCTTGCTGCTGTCATAAGATTTGCTAAGGAATAACTGGATGGTCCCAGGGGTGGGGGTGGGGTGCACAATTACTGTGTGTTTGTTTGTTTGTTTGTTTGTATTTTTAATTTAAAAAGCACTTACCACCACTTGGGGTGATTGGTCCCATTGCTGTACAAAAATGATGATATAATGTGATATAACATGCCACAATATGTAATGGCTTCTAAATATATTAATACTTTTTAAAAGTCTTACAAGTGTTTTTTTTTTACTTGATCAAATGCTGTTTTAATCCACTATTTTTGTTCATGTTTCTTTATTGCTGTTTTAACAATGATTCATTTATCAGCTTAAATCCAACAGTATCCACCAAAGAAGGCCCACTGAACCGGTGGAGATTTGGTGAGTCAATTGTTTTATAAGCTCCACCAATTCAGTGGGCCAACTCTGGATTTCAGCTACTGTAAAATCTGTTTTTAAAGCAATTTGGGGATTTCTGGGTAAATTCATACACAGTATGATCAATGTATAGGTGGGCTGATTGGAGATGGTCAGTACTGGGCTTCACTAGAGAAGAAAGAGAAGGAATGTGCTGAAAGCCCTTTTACAAACGGTTCTAAGTGGAAGTCATGATTTACAGCCTCCAGATACATCACTCTTTCAACATAGTTGTTATTACTACATTGGTGCCTTGCATAGGTCCAGAGAGGTTAAATCGAAGACAAAAATGACTTATGTGACCACCTGTGTGTTAATAATATTAATAATAATTGCCGAAGGGCCCTTTCAACAGCCAAGTGTAATGAAACAATGGTGGCAGAAGGACATATTTTGCACAGTTACTAGGAAACCTTTCAGAAAAAAAGGAAATTCTTGTCTGTTGTAGGATTAATGTGATGCTAATTTCCTTTTGTACTATAAAACTAGCATGAAGCAAGGATAACTCTACAAATCCTCTGATGAGAAGAAAGTGGTCCATTTCCTGAACTTGTAGGGGGAAAAGGCATGAGATTAGGAATGTGTACGGTTTCTTGACTGAAGCCACCAACAAAGAATCCTCAAAATCAATTAGAAAATTCTAAGCTAGGGTAGGCAACTGGCATGCTATACATTTTTGGATTAGAACTCTTGGTCCCACAGTTACTAGTAGAGCTGGGGATGAATTTAAAAATGATGATTCATCATGGTCAGATGAGAAGGGCGTAGGCGCGCTCACTTAGGGTGGCCACACCCAGAGAGGTGCGGAAGTCTCACGCGTAACCGCGCCTTCTCTGTGGTGGGCCCTACTCTGTGGAATCAGCTACCTAGTGAGCTGCGCCTTGCAGCGTCCCTGCCCGCCTTTTAAAAAGCGTTGAAAACCCATATCTTCAAGGAGGCATATGGTGACATTTTTGTTTAATTTTTGTTTAATTTTCCTTCCCCCCCCCCTTATTTTTTTCTTTTCCCTGTGCCACCCACGCCATTCTCAGCGGAGGGTATTGAACCCTCCTATTTTTACTGGTGCCTCTGATTTTTATGCTCGTTTGCTGTTGTTTTATTCTTTTTTTAGTGTACACCGCCTGAGTTCCGTCTCGGAAGATGGGGCGGTATAAAAATAAATAAATAAATAAATAAATAATGGTTCATGATTCATCAAGGCTGACAAATCAACAAATTGCCAAATCAATGAATTTCCAGTGATGAACTGACTAATCAAAAAATTTATTCATCTCCATTTTAAAATGCTATTACCCCACCCCATCCACAGTATCTAGAGGCCCCAAATATTCCGGTATGTGTTCTCTGCCACTTCTCTTCAAGCACTGTAAGTTTGTTTAAGATTGGTGTCAGAAGTCCAAACGAACACCAAACTTGCAGAGAAGTTTCTCTCAACCCTCCTCTACAGTCCATCTTAGTTTGGTTAAGATCAGGTTTCAGACATCTGAGTTCGACACCCGCAAAGTATATTAAAAACCCAAACTTGGTCAAACTTGGAGGGTTTGTAGAGCAATGTCAGGAGATTCTTACCTCCAATTTTGATGTCTCTAGGTGCCTTGACCCTGCTAGCTGAGGCTTATGGGGACTGTAATGGAAAATGCTTGGAAGGTACAAGCTTCTTTATCACAGTCTAGTCAGATATAAAGATCATGAAACATGACTAGCAGCTGAAACTCTTTTGTTACCATCCAAATTTACATAATAGAGAGCTTTTGGTTCTTCTAAAAAATTACTGATTTTCCACCTGCTACTGCCTATGACTCTAAAAATACAAATATTCCTTCTCCTTCCATGGATCTGTAATGGTAAGGATCGGTGCCAATTGAGTTTGCTGTGTTTAGTTCA
>JAWVWN010002539.1:0-76208 GCA_037367305.1 Phrynocephalus vlangalii
TTCAATTTAAACTACTCTAGTTTTCAATTTGAGGAGGAAAGTGCCTAGGCCAGGGGTCCAAACTTTGGCCCTCCAGATGTTTTGGGCCACAACTCCCAGACTTCAAAGTTTGTACTGCTAATGACAAAGGACTGTGGGAGTTGTGGTCTAAAACATCTGGAGGGCTGAAGTTTGGACACCACTGGCCTAGGCAACCAGATGTTGGGAGATTCAAGCTTGAATGACTGGTTGCTGGGCAGACCCTGGAGCTGAAATTTGATCCGATTTCCCCTGACACCCAGACTGTTGGTGCCTGGTGGTAGCTGACTATAGACATGACAGCAGGCCACTGGCCATGTGTTACCCATGCCCAGTCGCATAACTAGGGGGGGGGGGGCAAAAGGATCATCTGCCCCCCCCCCATCCAGCATCTAGGGGGTGCTAAATGGCTCCTCGCTGAGAAGCCATAGAAAGGTGCATCTTGGGCAACCTACTAGCAGGCTGGTGCAGAGGGCCCCCTGCTTGCCTCCTGTAAGCATCCAACATCCCTTGGCTGGGCTGCTCCGGGAGGCAGGGAAGCCTTGCTGGGGGTGCCAAGTGTGTCCAGACATCAGAGGCAGGTGCACACTGTTTGTTGTGTTGTAGCACAGGGGGTGTGGAGAGGAGGGTTGCATTTGGCAGCTGCAGGGACATGAGGGAAAGCGAAGGACAAGGCAGCAGGATGGCAGAGGTGTGGGCAAGGTGGCAGTCAGAGCCACCAGCTTGCAGTGTGCTGGAATGAGGGACTCCTATCCTTTTCCCTGGCATGATGCTTGGGCCCATGCTTAGCCTCCACTCCCCGCCCAGGGGCTCTGCTCCTCCTCCTCCCTCCTCCTCCTCCTGACTGTGCTCAGAGCTCTGTCCCACAGAGCTTCACAGTGGTGCAAAAACATGGACCCATGGCACAGATCCTCATGAATCAACCTGATTTTTCTACAGGATCAGCTCAAAATCAGTCTCCCATCATAGGCCCCATTTCTGCGAACAGACTACACACCAAAAATCATAGGGCCATCAGCACATGGATCCACAATGCTCCCAAAACATGGATCCAAGGCATGGACTCAAAGATCTAACTATTTTATCCAGGATCACCTCCAAAAACCCCTTTCCCATAATATTATCAATCTCTGTACACAGATTGCACACCAAAATCAGGGTTCCATACAGTGGTGCAAAAACATGGATCCAATGCACAGATCCACTTGATTTCCTATGATTTTTACATTGGATCATCCTAAAACCACTGTCACATCATAGGCCCCATCTTTGCACACAGATTGCACACCATGGCTCCGCAGTGGTGCAAAAGCATGGATCCAAGGCATGGATCTCAATGATCTCAAGCCAAACTAGACTATGGTGATACCTTCATAGGCTGCTAGTAGCAAAATAAAAAACGTTGTTGAGCTTTCGAGAGCAAGCTCTCTTTTTCAAAGCAGGTATATAGGATCGAACATTAAATAAATTATAAGGAATAATGTAATTTTGTTTGTAAAATGTTGGTGACTTTTTGAAACAAGAAGATTCAAGGACCACATTAACCCTCATTTGTTATGTGTGAGAATCAGGTGACCTGATTGAAGTTTATAAAATCATAGACGGTGTGGACAAAGTCGATAAGGTAAAACTGTTTTCCCTGTTGCACAACACTAGAACTAGGTGGCACTCCATGAAACTTTTGGGTGCTAGATCTCAAACAAATAAGAGAAAGTGCTTTTTCACCCAGAAGATCACTGGTCTGTGGAACTCCCTGCCAGAAGAAGTGGTGACAGCTGTCAGCATTTTAAAGAAAGGATTAGAGAAGTTCATGGAGAATAAGGGTATCAATGACTATCATTATGGATGCCTAAGGACAAACTCCGGGTTGGAGATATAGGCAGCCTATCTCTCAATGCCTTTTGTGGGGAATCACAAGCAGGTGAAGACATCTGCTTGGGAATACCCTGAAGCAAATGGTGAGCCGCTGGGCGAGACAGAATGCTGGACTGGATGGGCTGTGGCCTGTTCCAGCAAGGCTGTTCTTATGTTCACTAATAGTTTAAGAGCGGAGGCACATATCTGTAAGGAGATGCTGTCTTATAAGGGGAAATGGCTTAATCACAAGGAGCACACATTTGTGGTAATGTTTGGGTCAAGGTGTGTGTGTGTGTGTGTGTGTGCACGCACGCACACACACTTGTATATGCACATGTCTAAACCCCCTTCCTCATGGGTCTTTCCCACCCCCATGCACCCATTGCAACTGCCTATCTTCTGGTTGCAATGTAAACCATGTGGTGGGAGTTTACTGCACACATGCTTCACACACATGCTCACTCAAGAAAGACCCCTGTGCAGCTGGGATGGAAATTGGAGGACCCGTCGGTCTGGGTTGATCTTTAGATCAATGTTGACCTATGAGGTTGGATGTTTTGCACCAACTTGCAGGGTTTCCTATTTTCTGATTTGCAATGATCGGCTCACGGGACCTTGTAATGCTTTAAATGCAAGCTGAACATAATTTGTTACAGGTCTACCACTCCTTTGTTGAACACAAGGGAGTGTACTTGGTTTGCTTCTTCCTTCCTCTATTTTCACAACAACCTTGTGAGGTGGTTCAGCATGAAGAGCGCGAGACTAGCCAAGGGTCACCAAGAGAATTTAATGGCCAAAAAGGAGGGACAGGAGCCGAGGTCTCCCGATTAGCACTCCAATTGCCGCCCCACATTGACTCATGTTTTTGATCAATTTAATGGTAATCCGAGTGCAGATCAGACAATAGGATTGTACCTTTTGCTTGCTGCTCTCCATATTTGGCTCGAGGACTGGAAAATATTAGGAGGGCAACAGTGTGTTTTGTCTCTGTGTTCAAATATTGAAAATGGTAATGCCTTTCACATTTAGTTCAAAGCCTTGTGCTGCATACTTCACGCCTATATATAATATAAATAAAAGACTTCTGGCAGGTCTTTTATTTTTCACATCCTGTTTTTCAAATTGCTCAATTCAAGGGAGTGGAACACCTTGAAAGTGCCTACCCGTGCATCCTTACGAAGTTACTCCTTCGCCTCTGGCCATGGGAAAACAGTAACGAAGGCATTGTGACGACAGCTGACAATTAGGCAAACCAGTTAACCCTCAAAGTTGCCTTCCTTCAGCCAGATGGGGGGGGGGAAGGTGGCAGGGAGAACATTCAAGTGTTTTTGGAAGGTTCAAGGCAATAATTTTGGGATTCAAACGAACAACTGGAACCCGGGCGGGGTTCCCCTGTAAAAGAACGGAGATAGTTCAACATTTATTTTCTTTTAAATAACAAGCAGGATGAAAAGAAAAAGAAATATGAGTTTTATAGCTGGGTTTTTGGGATTCCAAGATTTTTTTCCGCAAAAATGTGACCTTGTTCCCTGTGGCAGTTTTTTTCTCCATTAAAAAAACCACACCCCCACCCCCTCCTCTTGTTTCCCCCCTGCCCAAAAAAATTGACGGGGGGAAAGTTGCCGGGCAGGACCAGTGGGGTTTTTTTTGGGCCCTGCCATTTAAATTAAAAGACAAAGAACAAAAAAAAAGGACCCTTTTTTTCGAGAGGATTGGCTTAAATCCAATAAAATTCCCCACTTAGTTTCCCACCCATCTTTTAAAAGTACCTTTTAAATGGTTCTTACTCTCCCCCTAAACATTTGATTGCCTTTAAAAAGTTTAAATTTGACAAAGCAGTGTGTTTGTGGGTGTGTGTGGGGGGGTTTTTTTGTGTGTAGAGAGGGGGGGAAGAGGGAGAGAGAGAGGGGGGAGCAGAGGAGCAGAGGGGAGCAGAGAGGCAGAGAATTACGGGGAAATTAATTACTCAGCTATTATGTTTTAAATCTCCAAAAATATTAAGAGGGGACTCCATTTTCCTTAAATTTCGATTCTTTATTTTCCCGTATGATCTCTTTAGGACACAGGAGAATAAAAATTGGGGCCCCCTTTAACCCAAATTTTGGTTTTAAATTTTTTAAAAAACTTAAAAAAATAAAAAAAATTTTTTATATATCCATTTATGAAAAAAAAATTCGGGAGCTTTGGGTTCGGCCCCAAATCCCTGGTTTCTTATTGGTTTCCTGCCCCCGATTGGCCTGCAGATTTTTTTTCGGGCATTTCCCAACCATGCACAAAAAGGGTTTCAGTAAAAACCCAAGGGCTAGTCCCTGTGAACACCTTGCCCCCAAAGTTGGTGGGTGGTGTTGAATTGGAGTCAAACTGAGGGGGAATTTTCTACCCTCTGGGGAATTTTTTTTTTTTGGGATTGTTTTTGGGTCCTTTTTGGTTATTGTAGCAAACCACCCCGTTTTTTGGGATTTTAAAAACAAAATTCCTGGTTTTTTTTTTTTTTAAGCCACCCTGTTTACTTTTTCTTTTTTTTTGGGCAAAGGGGGGGAACTACAGGTTTTTTTTGGGGGGGGGGGGGGCACTTTTCAGACCCCCTAGGCCGGGTCGGGTTCTGTAGAGATAGCAGTTGAGCAATGGGGCAAAAAAGGGTTGACAACCCCTGTGGCTTATTGGACCCCTTTGGGTGCTTATTGGGGTTTTGGTGTCGGCCGTGGGAAAATACGCTGTGGGCCGGGGGGGTCGATGGAAAAGGAAAAACTGGGACAAAAACCTTTTTGTTGCCCCCCGTTTGTTCCGTGGGGCCCCACCGCCAAATGGCGGGGAAATTCCAAACCCCCCCTGTCCCTCCGCCCTTTGTCCTGTCTGCTTATTAATCCCGGGGTCGGGTTACATTTTAAAAAATCCTTTGTCCACGTCTTATCGGGGAAACGAGGTGCCGCCCTGGCTTTCATCAGGAGCCCCTGGGTGGGCGAGGGGGGTGGGGGGTTTCCCTCCCCCCTCCTTTCCCCCCCGGGCTACGTCTGCAGCAGTGGGCGGGTCGAAGGGCGGGGGGGGGGGGGCGGGGGGGGCTATGGTCTTTTGGGTTTCCCTTTTTCTTGTAAAAGGATCCGCGACTTTGGTGAGCCCCGGGGGGTTTTGGAAGGGTCTCCCCCCTTTATGGGGGGGCCCAAAGGGACGGGTTTTTGGGGTTTATTTGTTGGGGTTCCGTGCCCCGGGGACCCTCCCACTCCCCTTTCCCGGAGTTTCCCCGAGTTAATTCGGCGGCACTTTTGATTTTTCCCCCCGGCCTTTTTGGTTTGGGTGGGGGATTTCAATTGTGCACCCCCGAGGTTGGGCTGGTTCGGGGAGTAGTTTCTGGAATTCGGGAGCCATGGCCTCCATGAACCTGCCCCAATTATTTCCATTGGCCCCCTCAAAAGGGGTGGAAAACCCCCGGGACCGGGTTTTTTTGCCCCCCAAAATCGGGGGGTTTTGGGGATCTGGGGGTCGGGAGACTATGGCCCAAACCCGTGTCATGGTCCGATCATTATCTACTGCTTTCTCTCTTCGGTAGCCACCCCGCCCCGGGGGGACCCGGGGCCCCGGTCCATCTGTGCCCGCCCCGGGGGCTCGGCCCTTTGTGGGGTTTTTCGGGGGCCCTGGGGGATTTTCCAGACGGTTTTGGAGGGACGACCCGGCCGATTTCCCTACCCCAACGTTGGTTTGAGGAGGTGGCTGGGGCTGCGACCGGATCCCCCCCAAACCCCTTGACCCGATGCCCAGCCCGTTCGCCCCCTTGGGTTTTAAACCGGGGAGTTTAGGGCGATAAAGCAAGGCGGAGAAGGGTTTAGAGAGAAGATGGGGGAAAATGTTTGGGAAACGGTCAAAATTGGGGGCTGGGGTTTAAAGGGGCTTTTTAAACCCGGGCGCTACCCCGCGCGAAAAAGGGCGGTGGGAGATTTTTTGCCGCCCTGAGAATTGGTGAGGCCTGGGAATGGGTCAAGCGGAAACTTTTTTTGGGGTTTCCGAGCCCTCCCAATCCGTTTCCCCCGGGGGCCTCCCCCTAGTGTTTTCTTTTGTGAGTCATTCGCAAGCCTCCCTTTAAAATTCTAAGATAAGGCCTTTCCGTTCCGATTTGGGTCCCGGGTTTCCCCCCTGCCCGGGCCCCTTGTAGGGCCCAAAAGTGTGGGGCCCCGCCTCGGTGGCCTGGGTTTTTGTTGGGTTTGGGCCCCTGTTACCCGGGTGGATGCCTCCAGGGCATGGGCTTTGGCGGGCCCTGCGGCTTCCCCGGGTTTGCCCTTTCCCCTTCCTGGTTGTTTAAGGGCGCGGGGGGGAGAAATGCCGAAATGGGCTTCACTGATTCCCTCAAAATCCTTCAGGGCGGGTTTTTTCCCCGTTTTCAAAGGGGAGACGGGGTTTGGAAGCCATTTTTAAAAGCCCTTGGTTTGGGGTGTGGACGATTTTTTCCAACTATCGTCCCAAAACCCAAGGGTTCCCCCTTTTTGGGGGAAAAGGGGGTTCGAGCGAGTCGCCCCCCCTTTCCCATCTCCAGTCTTTCCCTGGAGGAGAAAAAAATGTCCTGGACCCTTTCCAGCCCGGGTTCGGGGCCGATAAAGGGAGGGGAGCGGCCCCTGGGTCGCGCTGCTAAATGATCTGTTGAGGAGGGCGAAAGGGGTTGCTTACCCTGCGGGTTTTCCTTTCGCCCTTTGTCAGCGGTTTTTGATCCCTTTCGACCACGGTTATCCTGCTGGAAAGGGCTTTTCGGGGTTTGGGGTTTTGGGGGGGCCAGGCCCGGGCCCCGGGTTTCCGCCCTTTCCTTGGGGGCCCTTTATCCGCGGTGAGCTTGGGGGGGTGAGTTGTCGGCACCCGGGGGACATCCCCTTTTGGGGTCCCTTTCGGGGTTTTCGTCGCTCCCCCCAATGCTTTTTTTTAAATCTATATGAAGCCGTGGCTGAGGTTTAACCCGGGTTAGGGTTTTCCCCCCCTGCTGTCATCGTACGCTGATGAAACCCCGGCTTTATCTCCCCTTTTTCCCGGGGGGGTTTTTGCAGGGGAACCCGTCCTTTTACCCTTGTTTGTTGTTTGGCCCCCGGTTTTTGGTTTGGGGACCAGGCCCCCACAGGCTTGGCCCCAACCCGGGCAAAAACCGAGGTTATGTTTTTCGGGGGCTCGTGGGAGGGGTACTTTGGGGCCCTCTTCCCAGTCGGGGATGGGTCCCCCTTTTCCGCTGGCCCCAAAGGGGTGCGGAATCTGGGTTTTCGTCCTGGACCCGGATCTGACCTGGATTTAGGTGTCAGCCGGGGTTTAAGGTGGCCCTTTTTCCCCACCAAAGGGTTATCCCCCGTTTCGCCCTTTCCCCTCGTTTGAAGGGTTTCCTTGAGGACGGGGTTTAAAGGCGCTGGTCGTTTTCGAGGGGGACTACTGAAAAGCTCTTCCCAATGGGGCTCCCCTTAAACCTTGTTCGGGGGTTTGGAGCGGGTTTCCGAATACGGCGGCCAGGCTGGTGGTTGGCGCGCGTCGCAATGATCGCGCCCCCCCAAATCCTGGCTCCCCTACATGGTTACCCGTTGCCCCCCGAAAAAGGGTTCAAGGTTTTGGGTTTTGGTTTAAAAAAAAACCCTCCTGGTTTTGGCCCCGGCTTATTTGGGGGGAGCGTTTTCCCCAAGCAATTAGATTGGCCCGCCCCCACCCGTGCCTCGGTCCCCCTTTCCCCTGCGGACGGTCCCCCGGGGGAAAACCCCGAAAAGGCTTTCTCGCAGTCGGGCTTTCTCGGGGGCCCGGGCCCCGGAAATTTAAAAACAAACTCCCAGGTAAAATTTGGGCTAGCTCCCTCGTTGGCGGCTTTTTAAGAAGGCCTTAGACCTTTGCTTTTCCGAGGGGCCCTATGGCGAGGTTGGGGGACTCGGTTTTTTTTTTTTTTTTCTTCTTCCCCCCCGCCTATTTTTTTTTGGGAAATTCTTAATTGTTTTTAAAGAAAAATTTTGTTGCCTATGCTTTGTTTTGATTTTTTTGTTTTTCTATTTTTATTTTTGTTAACGCCCTGAGTCCCCTTTTGTGGGAATAGGGCGGTATAAAAAGAGTTTAAAAAAATTAAATAAATAAATAAAAATATTTGTTTAATTTGCTGCATTCAAGGAAATTGACGGAAAAACCCATTCCTCTTTTTTAAACCCTTTTAAAATTTTTTAAAATTATTTTTTTTACCACTGCAGTGCTGAACAAATACTTTGGTGTTTTATGGGTTTTTCACTAAGTTTGGGCCCACGATTTGGGAAAAAATTTTTTTTCGATTTGGTTGTAGTGGGGGCCGGTTTTCCCGTTTCGGCTCTTTTTCCGTTTTTCGGGGAAAATTTGCAAAAATTGTCGGTTTTTTTTTTTCGTTTTTTGGGTTGTGTTTTTTACTGTTTGGGGGGGGGGTTTTAGCGGGCTCCGGGAAAGGGAGTCCCGGGAAAGCAGCCAGACCCAAACAAGTGACGGATGGCGATTTTTTGAACCGTTTGTGTCCAAATACTTGCTTGTAGTGCAATGAAAGTAGATCTGGTTTTGGGTTTAAAGAGGGGTTAGCGCAAGGGGCCTGGGGTTTTAGGCAAAGGTTATGGGTTGAGGTTACGGTGAGAAATTGGGGGTGCATCTGGGGGGCCTCTTGCCCACTTGAAGGACAGTGAAATGGCGTAGGGGTTAGGTTAGGGTTCGGGTTTGGGCAAAACGTTTAGTGGGTTTTTTATGCCCGGGATTGGCCACCCCCGAAGCCCTCTGTGGTAACCTGGCCCCAAGTGGCCATGCGATTGGGGAAAAAATTTGCTGGTCTACCCCCATGGGGGGCCCCTTTCATTGCACTATGTGCGGTGTAAAAAAAAAAATTTAAAATAAAATAAAATCAACGGAAACTTTTTTTTGAAAAAAAAAACCCCACTGCTCCCTACTGAAAAAATTTTAAGCTTTTTAAAATAGCCAATTTTCGCATTTTCTTTTGGTGTTTTGGGGTGGGGTTTTGGGAAAAAATTTCAAAAAAAATTTTTTGCGGTCCATTTTGGACCCCCCCCCCCACCGCAGGGGCAAATGGATGCACCCCCCAGCCGGGTTTCCCAGTCGAAAATCCTGGCCTGCGATTGGTGGAAGGCCCCAAAAAAACTTTGCATGGCCCAAACCCCCATGGGCGAGCCCATCATTGGGGAATGCGCAGGTGTAAAAAACTAAAAATAAAAAAAAATTAAAAAAAAAAATAAAGGGATTTTTTTGCAAGAAAAACCACTGTTTGCTACTGAAAAAATTCAACCCATTTAAAAAAAATAGCTAATTTTCGCATGTTTCTGTGGTCCCTTTGGGGGGGTTTTTTGGGCTTTGATTTCAAAAAATATTTTGCGGTCCCCTTTTTTTGGTTCCCCCGACGGCATGGAAAAGGGGATGCGCCCTCCCACCCTTTGGGGCCCAGAGCGGGGCGGCAGTAGCAATGGGCCAAGGAGGGGGGGGCGGGGAACCCCCCCCCCCCCCCAAAATAAAAACCCTTTGGCCTGGTAGGTGCCCCCCAGACGTTTTCGCCTACTTTTGGGCCCGGGGGGTTTCGGGTTTTTTTTTTTAATTTTTTAAAAAAACTTTTTTTCTTCCCGCTTGGCATTGCGCGTTTTGCAAGTAACGGTCGAAAAATTAAGCCCCAAATTGTTGGGTTCGTGGTTCGGTTCAAATTTGGGGGGCAGTGATTCCCGTTACCATTTCCTTTAGGGTAACGGGAAAAGTAAGGAAACGGAAAGGGGAAAATTCCCGCTAAGTCGTCCCCAATCTTCTACATATCATTGGATGTTTGTCTGGGGGGGAAAAAGGCGGGAAAGTAAAACAGTAAATTTGAAAGTTTGGACAAGTTGGGTCCCCCAGAGTTTTGGGTCTGGACTTTTCTCTTGGGGGGAAATACTTGATTTTTTTGTCAAGAGAAGGATTGCTCAAGTGAGAATTAAATAGATCACCATTAAAAAAACCCTTTAAGGTAAAAACTAGACCGCCCCAATTCCCCCCTTTGGGGACTTGCCCCCTCCTGGGGCCCTTCATCTCCTCTCTCTGCCTCTGAATGTGGTTGTTGGCCCTTTGTCTTCTGGGGCCCTGGAAAACACAGGGAGGTGGTGCTTTTCCCAGTTTTGGGAAAGCTGTTCTCTAAGGTGCATTTGTTGTCTTTTTATTATTCTTTGCTTTTTGTTTCCCAAACCTTTCCCCCCAAAAAAAGGGAAAAAAGGGCACATAAAAAATAAAATTTACGTATCGGGGGGTTTTGGTACTTATTTTTCACTTAAAAAACCCACTTCTCTCCCCCCCCCCCAAGTAAGGGGAAAATGTTGTGTGTCTTTTAGAGCAAATACAGAAATTTCCCCCTTTTAAATGTATATACGGGAGTTAAACAAAGGGCAGTTACCTGCAGAGGGCTTTTCCATTTTCCCTGCTGCAGCCGGGTTTCACTGTTCCAATTCCCTTTTGTTTGCGAAAAAGGTCTCCTTAAGGACCCTCCTGCCCCCCCCTGCTGCGGCCTGGACCCCCTGCCTGAAACCTTGGGCCCAAACTTTTCCCCCCTTGTTTTTCCCCCTAAAATAAGGTGCGTTCTTTGGTCGGGGTGGTTAATAGGTGAAATATAGGGGTATCTAATTAGGGGCCCCATAATTTCGGGGGTTTATTGCCCAAAAGGCCCCCTTTTGGGAAAAGGAGTGGACTTGATGATCCAAAAGGGTCTGTTGTAGCTTAAAAGTTCTAAGGTTTTTTAAAAACACCCCAAACATTTTAAATTTCATGACATAGGGGAAACTATTGAAAAAAAAAAAAATCTGGAGCTTTTTTTTGGACTCCAGTTGGTTTTGTCCCTCATATCTAAAATCAATTGTTCAACTTATTCCCTTGCTTTGGGAAAACCCCAAAAAGGCCCCCAACGTTTTTCTTTTTGCACTTGTGTTTATAAAAACCCTGGGAAAGGGGTGTGGACCCTAAAAAAGGAAGTTACCGGGCAAGTAGCTAATTTTTGTTTCCCATACTCGGAACTTTTTTTAAATTTTGCTTTTTTTTTTTAGCAAAAACGCCCTTTTCGTTTGATTTTGTTTTGGGTTCCAGGCCCAAAACTGATTTTTTTTAAACCCACTTTCTTCCTCCCCAAAAAAGTAAATTTGGGGGTTTTTCTAAAATCTCATACGAGCAGTCTACTCGGACCTTTATGGTTTTGGGGATTAAAGGATTTGGGTGATTTGGAAGTGCAGCCCTCCCAAAACCCAAATTCCTTCTAACGTTCATAGTTTTCCTAAAATTAGATTTGGGAAAGGGGAGATAAAGGGGGCCATCCAGCCCACACAACCCACACCCCCCCCCATGGGGGAACCCCCATCCGAATTTCTGCCAGGGGGCCCACCCAAAGGCCTCTGCTTAAAAACCTCCAAAGAAGGAGACTCCCCCTTTCTCCTTTGTGGCAGCGTATTCCATACCCGAACAGTTTCCTTCCTAATGTTTAAAAGGGGGACCGTTCCTTCCTTGGTGGTCATTTCTCAGGGGGGGTTCGCTGGGTGATACTTGTCGGCTTTTTGGGGACTCTCCCTTTTGGGGTGCCCCAGGGGTCAGCAATTTTCACCCTAAATTCAATGTTTACTGAGGCCTTTGGGGGAAGGTCATGGGAAAGTTTTGGAGTTTGCTGTCTTCAGTCCATGTTTGGCGCACCCTCTATCTCCCCTTTTCGTCATCTGAAAAGGGGGTAGGCTTTACGCTCCCTGCCCCTGTGCCTGGAGGGGGTTTTCGGGGAAGGGCCAAGGCTAAATGGCTCAAGCTGAATTTTGGGTTTTCCCCTCCAGTTACAGACGGGGCCCGGGAACCTGGGCGTGGGTCCTGGCCCTTTACCCCTCCCCCTTTGGGAAGCCCAGGTGACGGTTTTGCTTCCAGGGTCCCTTTTATCCATTTTCCCCCGGATCCCCCAATCCGCCCCGTACCTTGACAATTTCCTCCTGGGGACAGCCGTACGGGGCCCTATTTGTTTTCGGGGTTTTTGGGACTATTGAAAGGGGCCCCTTTTTCTTTGGGGTTTGCCCTTGGACCCTTCTCTGGAGGTTCCAGCGGGTGCAGAATGGGGGCAGCCGGGGCTGGTGAGGGGGTTGCTCATCGATTCAAAGCAAATCCCCCCAAATTCTGGCTCCCCTTTGGGCATTGGTTTTCCCGTTGTCCTCCGGAATAAGGTTCAAGGCCCTGGTTCTGTTCTTCAAACCCCTCCACGGCTTGGGCCCAGAGTACCTGGGGAGCGTATCTTCAGAAAATTCAATGGGACCAGGCCCAACGAGTTTGGCGCAGGCGCGCTCATGAGGGTGGCCAAAACCAAAGAGGGCCCCAAAGGGTTCACTTTACGGGGGCCCCCACACCTTTTTTGTGGTGGGCCCCACGCTGGGGAAAACCATCCCCCCAGTAAAGCTGCCCCTTGCAGAGCCCCTGCCCGCCTTAAAAAAAAGTTTTGGAAAAACTCCCCTTTTTTTAAGGAGGCATTTGGCGCCTTTCCCTATTTAAGTCCCCCCCCCCCCCCCTGTGTTTCCCCCTTTGGGGTCTGCCCCCCCTCCTTTGTTGTTTTTTTTTTTTGGGGCTCACCCTGTTTTGTTTTCCCTTCTGTTAGTGCCCAGATTTCCCTTTTCTGGAAGATGGGGGGGGTTTAAAAGTCTAATAAATAAATAAATAAATAAATAAAAAAATAAATAAAAAAATAAAAAATCTTTTTTTCCTTTTAGTTTGTTTTCCAAATTGCCCGACCCTAGTTTTGAACCCCAGGGGAAAACAAAACCTGTTCCCTCTTAAAATATGCATCCCTTTCCCAAATATTTAAACGGGGCTTTTCATACCCCCCCTCAGCCTTCTTTTTGAAAGGCAAAAACTTTCCCCACCCTCCCTAAGCCGCCCCTCATAAGACATTCTAATGAGAACTTTTAAAAGAAAAGCTTTTACTGGGGAAAAAGAGAGGTGAACATCGGGGGAAAGGGAAATTTCAAGGTTTGACCCAGTGAAATTGCATTTTTTCCAGGGGGCTTCCCAAAGGGTTTTGGGTCCTCCCTTTTCCCCTCAAATGGGCTTTGCAATCACACATAAAAACTGTTGCACAGCACACAAAAAAAAAAAAGGGAAAACCGGTCTGTAGTTTTTCCGGGCCCTTGTTTTTTTGGGGTTTGGATATTTGCCTGTATCCCCAAAAGCAAAGCCAGGCACTTGAGTTTAATAAAAAGAAAACAGGAAGGGGGAAAAAAAATCAAAATTTTATCATTGTTGTACAAAGGCCCCTTTCTGAGGTGGGGGGGAGGGGGGCTGTAAATTGAAATTTCCCACAAAAACGGGGGGCTTAGGGCGCATGGCTAGTTTTTACAAAGGTATCATTAATGACCAGTAAAAGCACAGTTGTGGAACAAAATCGGGTTTACCAAGAAAGAAAACCAAAAAGTGGCGGGAAAAATTTTAACCTATTCATTTGGTTTTCCCGAAACATTTTTTTTGGGAAAGGGAAAAATTTTCCCAGGCAGGGGTTGCGGGAAAGATGGATGATGGCAGTCATTAAACACCCCAAAATACAACAGCATGGAAAAAATAGTTTGTAACTTTTTATTTTTTTATTTTATTTATTTTTTTTTAATTTATTATTTATTTGAGTTTTATGTTTTCCCCTCTATCAATGGGGCCCAATTTCCGGGAGTTTACGCCAAGATTTTGGACAGGGATGAGGCATCCAAAAAATAAAAAAGGGAAATAAAAGGAAAGGGGGGAAAATCACATTTTAAATAGCTAAAAAAAAATTTTTGAGATCTTTTATAAAAACATTCTGTTTAAAAAATTTTCTGAATTTAAAACTTTAAAGGTGGTCAAGGAAATTATACAAAATCATAGAACCCTTTAGGTTGGAGAGCCCTCAAACCCCCTTCCGCCCCAACCCCCCCCATGCAGGAACTCCTCTAAAGTAGCCCCGGACAGAGGGCCCAAATGCAGCCTTGTTTAAAAACCTCCAAGGGGGGAGATTTAAACCATCTCAGGGCAGCAGAGTTCCATTTTTGGGAAAACTCGTATGAATTTTTCCTAATGCTCAAAAGGAATCTCTTTTCCCCTGTGTTTGAAACCATTCCCCCGCTCCTAGTTCAAAAAGCCATAGAAAAAAAAAAAGCCCCTTTTCAATTGACATCCTTTCAAATTTTTAAAACCCAAAGCTTTCATATCCCCTCACCCTTTCCCTTTTTGAAAGGGGCTAAACTTTCCCCAAGTTTTCCTAAGCCACTACTCAAAAGACTTTTCCCCAGACCCTCAATCATCTTTTTCGCCCTCCTTGGACCCATTAAAGATTAAAAAATTTCCTTTTTAAAAATTGAGGTGCACAGGGCCCGGGGCCTGGTACCCCGGCCCGGGGTTAACCAAAACGGGAATTTAGATTTGGTTACTACATTCCTTGATCTAGACACTATGGTTCGTTGAGGGCAAACCAAAAATCGCTTTGGGCTTTCTTGGCCTGCATCACATTTTGTCAATACCGTCATTATGTTTTGTTTAAAAATTTCCAAAGATCTTTTTAAAAATACCTAAAAAGGGGGGCCCAGGCAGATCTGAGGGGGAAAGGGTTTTACCCCAAAAGCAGGGGGGTGTTAGCTGGAAAGCTTTTTTTCCCAAAAATTTCCTTTACCCCGGGAAAAAATCGATTTCAGGGGAGTTCCCCCTGGCTTAAGTTGCTCTGACTACTTTTAAATTTGACTTGTGTTTTTTTCCCCTGTTTTGCCTTGGTTGTTAGGGTTTTGTTTTTAAAATGTTTTTCTTTCTTTGACTACAATTTTGTGTGGGGTTTGGCTCGGGCGGGTTTAGAGCATTTTTTTTTTTGTTGGCTAAAAAAGTCGGCAGTCTCAGCGGTTTAAATTCCCGGGTGCCTCTCAGCAGAGTGAGCTCCCGCTTTTAAACCCCCAGCTCCTTCCCCAAACCTAGCAGTTTGAAAGCATGAAAATGCATAGGTACCGCTGAAAAAAGGGGGGAAGGGTTTAAACCCCAGTTTTCCTTGCACCCCACCCCTGGCTACATGGCACGGACTTGCACCACACTGGCTTTTTGGGGTTTAAATGCAGAGATGAGATTACCCATAGGGGTTAAAACACAACTAGCTTTGCATATGCGGGGTGGGGGTAGCTTTCCCTTTTTTTCTTATGGTGACTACATGACGTACGTTTAATAATGGCCCACCCGGGTTTAATTTGAACCTTTGGTTTAAACCAGCAGAAGCTGGGGGGGTTTTTGGGGGGGGGATTGGAATCACATCATTTTTTTTTTCATTTTCCCGGAGGGGTTTTCCCGGGAGTGCCCCTTTTACTCGTGGGGTTTTTCCCTGGCAGGGCTTGCTCCTTCTGATAAGTGGCCAAGCAGAGCTGGACCTCTTCAAGCCCCAACAGTTCTTTGTTGTTTCTCCTTTTCTTTTTCATTTGGGTGAAATAATGTTTTTTCCAACCGTCTGAAAACCCGGGGATCATGGGCCAGTGTTATTTTAAGATAACCCGTTTTTTTAAAGTTATTTTAAGTTAATTTTTCATCTGGTCTTGCCTAAATTTCGAAAGCTAAGCAGGGTGGGCCCCTGGTTAGTACTTGGATGGGAGCCCGAGGGAAAAAACCTAGGTGCGGGAAAGGCCCCTGGATTTGGAAGGGGCAAAACCACTCCAGTTTTCCTGCCATGAAAACTAAATGGACATGGGGTCACAAAGAGTGGTCAGGGACTTTTAATGAGGAACACACACACACTTTTCCAGATACCTTTATTTTGAGGGGGGGGGAAAAAAGGATTAAAATGTTTTTTTTTGGGAAAGCAATACTAAAAGGTGCTTCTCATAAGAACACATAAAAGGGGGCCTTCTTCTCTGTTGTGCCCCCAGATTTTGGAACCCTCCTGTGGGGGCCGGGACTCCCTCATCTCTGTCGTTTTTCCCCGGAAGCGGGCCCCAAAGCCCTTTCCCTTTTCGGGGAAGCTTTCCCTGAATGAGGGGACTATCTGTTATGTAACTTTGAAAAGGTTTTACCGTGCATGATTGTTTGGGATGTTTCCCCATAAAAACACCAGTTTTTTTCCATTTTGTTTCCCCCCCTGAAATGGTTTCCCCACCCCCCCGCCCCCAAATTTGTTGCTCTTGGTATTTTTTTAATTTTTTACCTTTTAATATTGTAAGCTGCGTTTTAAAATTCCCTGTACTTAAACTTGAATAGGGTTTTGAATGTTCTGGGCTGTATATTGTCCCCCCATTCTGTAACCCAACTTGGGTTTTTTTCCAAGGAGAAATGTGGGTTTAAAAAATATTCAAAAACAAACAAACAAGCTATGTTTTGAAATTTTTTTTATGGGTTTTTAAACACACCACACCCCACACACCCCACACTGATTACCCCAGAAATAATTTTTATAAAAAAAAACCTATTAAAAAGTAAGTACAGCCCGGGGGTTTTAGAACAAATATAATTTGAGGCCAAGTGTTTCATGGCAAACCCTTCTCGGGGTTTTTTCCAGGTACAGTCCATACGGGGCCGGGGGGTTAGCGGGGAGAGCGGGAAACCCCGGTTAATTTTTTCCCAAAGGGCCCCCACAGTTGGATTGTACCTGCTGAAGGCATAACTGGAAATTGAATCCCCGCCCTTGGCTCCACGGGGCCCATAGTTAAACCAATGAGAAAGGCTGGAGATCCCGGGGGAGATACGGTGTTCTAATTTTATTCAATAAGCTTGTTTGAGAATTTAAAGCCCCCACCTAGGTGTGAATGTCTCAAACCTTTTTTCCTTCAAAATTTAAAACCAGCAAAAAGGCCCCATAAGGGAGAGCTTGGGAATTTTACTTTTTTCTAAAAAATGCACTCCCGGGGGTTTATAAATGGAAACACAAGAAGACTTCCCTGATAAGACCCCCTTGGAAAATTAGGTCGGGCTCGGGGAAAAAGTTTTTTTAAAACTACAATGCCCTTTTTCCCTTCCGGAATGGTAACCTTCCCTTTCCTCCTCCAAAGCCCTTTCCCAAGTTTTGGGTTTTTCATGCGGGCCAACTTTTAATGCCCCCTTTATGAAGCAGAGAGGAGACGTAGGGAGGGAGAAAAAAGGGTGTGCCGGGGACGTAAAATTCCCCCTGAAATAAAAAGCTCGTGGTGCTGATGGTGCTGATCGGGGGGTAAAACGTTCCCACAGCTGTCCCTTGTGTTGGGGACGGGAAAAACCCCAAACAGTTTTTCCCCCTTGTCGGGTTTTCACAATCTCTTCTTGACAGTATCGGGGAAATTGCTGAGACTTCCTTTGTAGATTTTTGCTTTGCTCACGGGCTGATGCCAAAGCAGCGGGTTTGTCCCTTCCTTTTGATGCCTTAGGCAAGCTGCCGTTTTGAAAAATGGTTGTTTACAATGATCTGTGGGGGTTTCCCCTGGGAGGCGGGACCGCATTCTACTTCGGAAAGCCTTAAGTAGCCGTGATTGATAAAATGTTGATATACACTTTGGGGTTTCTTTTCCCCCTTTTTTCGGGGCCAAAGCAAAAAATGTTGGATAACAGGCTTTTTTTGGACTTTTTTCTCAGCTGACCACATGGCTCCTGGAAAAAAATTTTGCTGATTTGTTTGGGGCGTCAGCAGGGGGAGAAGGGCAGGAAAAACTATTAGTGGATCCCAAAAAATGTTTTTATGAAACCAATTTCAAAGGTTCCCCATGGGGTTTCTTTGAATTAAAATAGTGAATAGAGATGGGCATGAACGTTATTGAGTGGGAAAATTTTAAAAAAAGGAGGAAAGGAAGGGAAACCCTCCGGGGTTTCTTTTTTCAGTAGAGTTAGTAGAAAAGTTTAAAAGGAAAAACGATATTGAAAACTGACACGTTTTAAGTACTTAAAAGGTTGCTTTAAAGGGATAGAGATGGGCACGACGAGGAAAAATGACGTTTCGAGTTGTCGTGCGCCCGGGCGGCCCCTTTTTCGGCCGTTTCCTTTTTGTCGCGAATTTTTTAAAAAATTTTTGTTTTTTTTTTCGTCTGTCAATTACTGGTTTGGGGGGTTTGCGGGCTCCGGGGAGGCAGCTCTCGGGGGGTGGGTGCCCCCTCTGGCCCGCCAGGGAAGGAAAAGCGGGCCCCCTGGAGGCACCTCTCTGGGGGGGGTTTTGTCTTCTGTGGCCCGCTAAAAAAAGGGTTTTGCACACCCAAATTTGGTTTTTGCATCCCAAATTTTTAGTGGCAGGCAAAAGGCACCTCTCTTTCGGGTGCCTGTGACTTACTGCCTGGCTACGGGACTTGGGTTGGGGATGGGGAGGGGAACAAAGGAGGAGGACCCTATGGGCGCCCTCGGGTCACTAAAAAAGGGAGTGTATTTGGCTGTATTTCCCAATGCGATTTAACCGGGATCGGGGTTGGGGGTTAAGGGGTTAGCGCAAGGGCTGGCTTGGGGTTTTAGGGTAAGGTTAGGGGGGAGTTTTTTGGGGTGCCCCTCTGGGTGCCTCCCCTAAACCCATTTAAGAAGGGAAACATTTGTATGGCGTATGGGTTTGGTTTAGGGTTGGGGTTTTCGGGTTCAGGCTGGGGGTTAGTGGGTTTTTTTAGGGCCCGACGGGCACACCCCAGAAGTTTTCGGTCAAAAAGGGGGCCTTTGCAATTGGGGGAAATGGCTCAAAGGGGCCCATGCTTTTTGGTGGAAGGGGCCCCCAAAAAAAATTTTGCATGGTCCACCCCCTTGGCCAGCCCTTTCATTGCGCAGGGTAAAAATATAAAAATAAAAAAAAAAAAAATAAAATCAATGGAGCGTTTTGTTGCAAAAAAAACCCCAATGCTGCTACTGTAAAAATTCAGGCAGTTTTAAAATAGCTATTTTCACATGTTTTTGTGGTGCTTTGGTGTTTTTTTGGGACCACAATTTTCAAAATAAAAAATTGGGGTCGCCCCTTTTTTTTGGATCCCCCCCCGTCCCGCATGGCTTGGCGAGTTGGGGGGAGACGACAAGGTTTGCCCCCCACCAGAGCAGCCCAGGACGGAGGGGGGGGAAAGGCCCCGGGGCCCCCCCCCCCCCAGAAACCCCCCTTTTGGGTAGGTGCCCTCATCGGCAGCCATTTTTTCCCCTGCTTTTTTGGCCGGGAATCGGTTTTTTATTTTTTTTTTTAAAAACTTTTTTTTGTCCCGGCTTGCGTTTGGGCATCCCCGCGATTGCCTTCCCGATGCCAGGAACGACAAAAACAAATCGACCCAATTTTTTTTTTTTGGGGGTTCGGTTCGAGTTCTGGTGGAGTAATTGTATTACTTTTTCCCCGTTGGTAAGGAAAAGGGGGGAACGGAAACAGAAACGAAAATTTTGCCAAGTCTTTCCCATGTCTACATGGGTTTTTCAAAACCCCCTGGGTTATTTCCACCTAACGAACCTATTCAAATCAATGGTCCCCCTATAAAATTTATTCTGGCTTTTTTTGGCCCCTAACGGGGGGGGGGGGGGGGGGGGGGGGGGGGGGGACTTTTTCAGGCCATTGTATAGTTTTCTGAGGCTTTTCCCAGACCAGGGTGATGTGAAATAAAGGGGGAACAAAAAAAATAAAGGGCCCGGCACAAAACCTTTTCCTCAGACTGTAAAGCTGCTTGGAATGAGCATTTGAAATGTTTCGATTCCTCAAAAAGAAGTCCAGTTGCCTAAACCCAATTACAGTTAACTCACCTGGATGCCCTGAGAAATCTTCAAAAAAACCTCCGGGTATTGGAGTGCTCACCCCCCTCACAAGGTTTTTGGGTTTCTATTCTTGTTTTGTCTAACAGTAAAGACTTTTCCCCCTGGGGATTAAAGCCGGGGTTTCTTTATTTGGTAACATTTTCCATCGTTTCACTGAAAAAAGCGCGTTTTAAAAGCTAATTTCCCCGGGAAATCCTATGTGTTGATAAAAATGGCAGCAGTTTGCAAAAAAGCCTGCATCAGGACTGAGCCTTTCAGAAGCCCCTTTAAAAATCCAACGATGATCACAAGGGGGGATGGCACCAACTCCCTGAAATTGATATGGGAGGGGCCCAAGGAGACAGACTGTACAGCCTAGGAATAAAGGGGTTTTGGCTTTTTATCTAAAGTTTTGGGGGCTTTATCTGCCAGGGTTTGTTTCTTTTATTGTAGTAAAGGTCGGTTTTTGTTGCCTGTCTCCCAGGTTGTGCTCTGGCTTTTTTTGGGGAATGCAGGGAGGTAGAGAAAAATTGGTTTCAAACTGCGGGAAAAAGAGATTCCATTTGAACCCTTTGGGAAGGACGTCAGGGAAGGGTTTTTGAGTGTTGGCAGTGGAATGTGTTT
This sequence comes from Phrynocephalus vlangalii, assembly GCA_037367305.1. Classification (NCBI taxonomy): domain Eukaryota; kingdom Metazoa; phylum Chordata; class Lepidosauria; order Squamata; family Agamidae; genus Phrynocephalus; species Phrynocephalus vlangalii. Next base: position 20,104 of record JAWVWN010002539.1, read on the forward strand.
GCCACAAAGGGGGTGGTGGAGTCTTTTCCCTTTGGGGGTTTTTTTAAGCAGAGGCTGGAGGGCCATCGGGCGGAAATATGTGAGGGGGTTTCCCGGGCCCATGGAAGGGGGTTGGACTGGAGGCCCTTGAAGTCTCTTCCAATTTTAGGGCGGATATTTCCGTCCATCTCATCTTTTGTTTGCAGTCCCGTTGGGGACCGGTATGAAAAAATTTTAAATGACGCCCATTGGGGGGACGAGGGGGTTCGTCCTGACCACACCCCTGAACTGAAAATTTTTAAGGGGAATGGAGATTCCCCCCCCCGGGCCCCTGGGAACCTGCTCGTCAACTTTCATTCTGAGGGGAGTGGCCGGGGAAGGTAAGGTGGGTCAGGGCAAAGTGCCATTCTCCATCTAGTGGCGGAGTCCCCGAAGTGAAAATTTTCGAGAACTTTCCCTATGGGGGCCGCAATGCAATTGCAGAGAGTTTAAAAAGACAAATCCCTCAAATTTACCTTTGAAAAATTTAAAGGGCAAGGTTTGGGAGAATTGAAACATCAAAAAATGGAAGGTGGGGGTGAAAAAAAAAACTGAAAAACAAAGGCAGGGGAATTTAAAATCTCATCACGGAACGAGGATGTGCGGAAAACGGGTAGGGCCGGATTTCACCCACCACGCCTGTGCGTACATGGGAACAGGGACAAAAAACTGGAAAAAGCCCAAAGGGGAAACCTGTGACCGAAAATCAAAAACGCAACGAATTCCCCCCGGGGGATGAGAAGGGGCCCGTAAAGTATCCATCTATGATTCTATGATTTTAAAAACTTTCCAAAGACCAGTAGGGGGAAAGCTTCTACAAAGCCCCCGGTTTTTTCCCTGGGGGAGTGGAATATGTGGGCAGGTTTTCCCCCAAAGTTTGAAAAAGTTCCTATTTGGGACAAACCCAACCCCCCCCCCCCCCCCCCCAACCCCCCCCCCCCCCCCCCCCCCCACCCCCCCCCCCCCCCCAAGGGCCACTGGCTTACTGATTTGAGCAGGGTTTTTGGTAAAAAAGGTGATATAAAAAACCAGGAATTCTCCCAAATTTTTCTGAGAAAAGGATCGCACCCAAGCCTTCATTTTTTGGGAACTGTCCCTAAATGCATCACTTAAAGAGTTTTTCGACGGGCTCTTTGTCAAAAAAAATTAATTATAAAAACACTGGAGGAACCCGGCGGGGGAAAAACCTTTGCCTTTCCCCAAAAAGCAGGCCAAAATTAAGAAAGGATTGTGTTTTTTTTTTTAAAAGTTGCTCATCTGAATCTGACGCACCCCCCAAGTCTTTTACCCTCCCCCGTTACCTTAATTTTCCCTTTCGATTAAAAGGATATTGATTGTGGAGGTTCAACAATTTTAAAAATTCGTACGGTATTATTATCTCACCCAGAAAGGGAAAAGGAGAGGAAAAACCCTTTTGGACCCCAAAAATAAATTCCCAGAATCCACCTGGGGACAGCCATGATTTTTTGCGTGCAGTAAAACCCAACACTTCATTGGGATTTGTTCTGGGTTTTTGTAGTCCTTAAAAAAAAATTGCCCAAAAGCTTTTTTTTTGTTGCGGAGTTTTTTAAAATTCTTGGTAAAATTTCCCTCTGCTGAGACCCAAAACATGCGAGATTCAAAAAACAAAAACAGCTTCATTTTCCCCAGGCAGTCCCCCCCTTTTTCTTAGAACGGTAAAAAGGGTTTTTCACTTTGAGACTTTTGTTGGAGAAAAATTTTAAAGCTTTCTTTACTAACGTTCCCAACAGCAAACGAAAAACCCATGACTGTTCAGCAACGGGGGCCTTGGGCGGGATTTATTGATTTAAATTTTTTTATGTATTTTTTTCTGAAATTTATTTTTTGGGATTTTTAAAACCACCCTTTGGCAGGGGGGAAAGCTGTGAGCGAGCGGCCGGGCTCTTTTGAAACAGAGGCGGGGAAAACAAATTTTTATTGATTTGTGCTGGTTTGTTTGGGCAGTCACCCCGGGCCCAGTAAAGGCCCCTCCCGCAAAATTAAGGGGAAAGCATGCGAGATGCGGGAAAATTCCAACTTCTCTATCTCCATTTTGGGTTGAAAAAAGGGTTTGAGCCACTTCCGAGAAAGGGGCAATTGGGGTTCTAAAGAGGGAAAAAACGGGTAAAAAGGAGAAAATAAAACTTTTCTTTGGTTAAAGGACAAGTTTAAATAGAAAGGGGGATAAAATTTCTAAAGGGTTTGCCGGGCCCAAAGTTCATGTTTGGGGGCCCCAATTTTAAATTTTACTGATTTTCTAACAGTTTCCCCCTTGACGTTCCATCTCACCCCCTTTAAGGTTTGGTCAATAAAGGTCTTTTCTCTGTACTATTCTGATTTCTTAGACTTGGTTTGGGTTAAAGGCAGGGGGTTTGGGATGGGTTTGGAGTGCCGGGGACAACGTTCGTTTTTGCGCCCCTCCCGCCCCCCCACTTTCATTGCCCCACCAGAATGGGGCCCCCCAAACCTGCGTGTATGGTGCCGTGCACATGCACAGGCATATGTGGAGGTTGGGGAGACGAGCGTGCGGGGGATGGGTTTTGCGGTGGTTTGTGTGTGAGAGGAGAGAGCATGGTGGTTGACACCCTGGGCCCTTTAAATTTTCCCGGGGGTGGCCCGGGAAACAAGGCGGGAAGAACAGCAGGAGGGGGGGTGCTGTGGGCACCGAGCTCCCCACCTGCCCGCCTGCCTGCTTCATGCGGGAGGGGGTTTCCGTTGCCCCAAACCTTAATTTTTTTTTTTTGGTTTTTTTTTTATGGGGTTTTTTTTTTTTCCGGTGGGTAAGGGTTGGGGGGGGCACCCCCCCCCGGGGGGCCAAAAAGCCCCACTCCCCCCCCCCCAGATACGCCCCTTTTTTAAAGGCAAACCCCAAATGGGCTTTGAGTGAGGCAAGGGAAAAATGTTTTTTAAAAATTCTTCTAAAAAGTCCCAAAAATGAATTTTCCCATGAGGGTGAAAAAGGGGACAATTTGGGAAGGGGGTTTAAAACAAAACAAAATGCAGGTATGAATCCCTTTAAAAAAAAAAAAAATTGCCAAAAATTTTTTGAGCAGGGTGTCGGGGGGTTTTTTAGTTTATTTTTCCCCAACCCCACCACCACCACCTCTGGTTCCCCTGAGTTAAGCACTAATTTGGTTGTATTTCCTTTCCCTTTTACCCCCAAAGATTGTGTTTGAGAAACCCTGGTTGTGTTTTGGGGGGCCCCCTTAGATTTTGGGCTGAGCAGTTTGGTTTATTCTAAATCACTTTGACTTAGGGTGCTGTTTTTGGCTTTCTCGCCCTTCCCTTTGCCATTGCTTGATTCTCAGGAATTGCCCTCAGATTTAGGGGCCCAGTACAAAAAGGTGCCCTCTGTGGTCTGCCCGCCAAATTTTCTGCCCCATCCTTGTCCCAAAAGGGGTTTAAAAACTAAAAATTCAAAAGAGGGGTTTAAGTAAAATTTCATTACCAAGAGCTTCGAAAGGGTCCCGGGGGTTTGTTCCCCTCTGTGTCATGGGGGTGGTAACGAGGAATTTTCCCTAGTTAGGGGCCCAAATTTAAAATATTCCTAAATATAGGCAGGCTTTTCTTTTTTTGGGGAAGGGGTTTTTATGTCCTCCCTTTTTAGGGGGAAAGGGCATTTAAAATTTTAAGGTTTTTGCCCTTTTAAAAATGCTGGGCGTTTGGGGCCGGGTTTTTTAAATCTTTTTTTATGTCCCTTTCCTTTGCAAGCTTTTGCCCGGAGGTTGAGAATTTATGTAAAATATCCCCCTTATTTTTGTTTTCCCTTTCCAACCCCCTCTTTCAAACTCTTTAAAAGTTTCCCTTTTCTTCCCGGGGTTTTTAAAACCCCAAACCCTCAGTGGACCCGGCCAAAAAATGTTTTAAAAAGACCATTCTCAGGGACCCTATTGTCTTTGGGTTTTTGTTACTCTTTATGTTTAGCACTTGCATAAATTTTCATTTATTATTTATCTATTTTTTTTTATGATTTTTTATACCACCCCTTCGTGCACAGACTATTCCCGGCGTTTATATAAAACTGTTTCTAGGGGGTTTTTTTGTGAAACTTATCAAAGCAAAAACAAAGGGATGTGCCCATATTTCCCCCAGGGTTTCTTTTAAAACACTTCTCGGGTCAGTTTGATAATTTTTTTTTGCAGGCTATACTTTTTCGCCCCCCCCTTTCCCCCCCACCCCCCTTCCCCCAGCAAGTAGGTAATCAGTTTCCCAACTTTGGGGAAAAAGGAAAAGTAAACCAACTTCGAGTCACCTACTTGAGCCCTGTTGGGGTTTAAACTCAGGCCCTGGCAGGTCTTGCTGCAGTGCAAAAGTTTAACCACAGTGTCCTGCAGAGATTCTCAGTCATCCAGGTGAGGTTATCCGGAGTTGAGTCATGGCAAATGGGGGGTTTTTTCTTGTGGGATCGAAAAAAATTTTGGCTCGTCAAACCTTTCCCCCAGGACCACAATTAAATGATATAATGAAGGCCCGCACAAAAGGGACTTGGACTACCCGTAGGCCACAAAAAAGGGGTTAAAAAAGCCGCTGGCCTCAATTTAAAAAAATTTGGGGGATTAAATTCTCCACCCCCCCCTCCCCCTACCCAAAAACCACCTGCCCCAGCAAAGTTCTGGGTCTGCTAGCCCCCGTCTAAGGGGGAGCGGGACAGTTCAAGCGCCATGGCCCCAATGAAAATTTTTTTCCCCCCAGAATTTGGGGTTTAAATTTGGGTTTTTAATGGGATTCCTATGGGAAACCCATGTCTACTTACATTTTTCTTTTTTTTTACTTAAAGAGATGTGTTTGGAACGGATAGAATTTGTTAAAAGTTGGGTTTTAGTATAGTAGCCCCCCGGACTTTGGGCCGGAAAAAGTAGGGCCTCGAAATGTTTTAAAGGGTGAAAAAGTTTTTGGGTATAATGGTTTGTAACTGTTTAAAAAAATTTTCATGCTGATATAAAATTTTGGGGCATAGGGGAATCTTTATTGCTACTGCACTTCTAGATCATTTTGGAAAGAAGTTTCCCTTTTATGCCCTTTGACCACCCGTAAAGGATTGGGCTATTATCAATATTAATTGATAAGTTTTTTGACCCTTTTTGGGGGACCATCCCTCTGGGGAAATTTAAAAAATGATTTAAACACATGCTGCCAAAATTGATCTTGATTTGGAGAGCCTTTTTTCCCGCATTTTTTTTGGGGTTTTTTAAAAATTTCTATGGTGGGGCACTAGACCCTTTTTAGAAACAGGGGTCCACATCTATGGTCCGCGGGCCGCATCTGGCCCCCCCAGATTCCCAAATCCCGCCCGGGATGCCCAAATTTCCGAAGCCCCCCCACTGCCCCCCCCCCCGGGTTGAATCACAAAAGCCCGCCCCATAGGAGGCTTCCCCTTTTCCTCCTAACTCGCACACCAAAAAAGCCCCAAAACCCCCAGCCCGAACCCGCCCCCCAAAACACAAACCCCGCTTTCGGTACGTTGGGCAGGGGAAAGGGACTGTCAAAACAGGCTCTTTTTGGGGCCCGTAACGGAATTAGGCGATGGGGGGCATAGTTATGAAATTTTAAGGCTCATTATTAAATGCCATTTACTTTTTTGGGTTTGACGCTTATCTAAGGAATGAAAAAGTCCCAGAATAATAAGCCCAAGTTAGAGGAAATTGGGAACTTACCATTGGACAGTTGTTTCACGTGACCTCTGAAAAATGCTTGGAGTGGGAAAAAAAGAAACTTATATTAAGTCTATGAGAAAGGCTTGCTTGGAATTCCCGGGTTCAAGATGTAAATAGGAAAATTTAGGACCTAGCCAGTATAAAGGGTTTTTAAAATTTTTTTATAGTTCGTATTAGGAGAATATTATAGAATTTATATTTTAGGCAACTTATAAGATTGTATCTGATTGCAAAATTTTTTTTTTTTCCCTTGATTTTTTGAGTTGTTTTTTTCATTTTTGTAACCCGGTCCTATCAGCAATTACGCAACAAAAAATTTTTATTTACTTGTGCTTGACAAGGGGCAGTGCAGCAAATAGGTTTCAGATAAAAAAGTCAGTATTGGGTATAAAGTATTTCGGTTTGGTTAAAGAAAAGGGCAAGGGCAATGGGGAGAAATAAAAAAAAAAATCTTTTATTATAATACTTTAAAATATTTTTTACGCATAAAAACCAAAACAATATTTAAAAACAGACAAAAAAGATTTTGGGGTTCTGTTTTTCCCAAAAAACAGACCCACCCAACAAATGAAAGGGTAGTGCTTTTTTACAGGGTTTAGCCCCATCAGATGTTTGGTTTTCACTTTAATTTCCCAAACTGAAAGCAATTGATACATTTGTGTTATAAATTTTTTCAACCCGGCTTTATCACTAACATGCCCGTGGGTTACTTACTTTTATTTGTGGAAAATTTTTCAATGAGACTGCAGAATCCAAAATGCCTCCTTTTTACAACTCTCTTTCCACTTTTTGTTAAATATACATAAAATATTTTATCAACTTTTACATATTTGACAGGTCCCCGGGGCCCCCGTCCCTTTAAAAGCGTTTAAATTTCTAAATAAACGAGTCCAAAAATGCCCTCCCCCCGGCCCCCAGGTTTTTGAAAAAAAAAAAAAAAAAAAACCGGTAATTTCCCCCTTTTAAACGAAAGGGGTTTTTGTGACCCCAAGGGGGAGGGGGGTTTTTTTCCTTTCTTTTGGGAAAAACCGCTTTTTAAAGGGGGCAGGGTCGTGGGCCCGCAGATGTCGGGGTTTTTTTTTTTTTTTTCTCAGAGCACCCACCGGCTTTTTCCTGGGTCCGATTTGGGGCTGCTTTTTAAAATTTCCCTGCAACGTCGAGCAAGAGGAAGGGTCGGGTCGGGTGTCGTTTGATTTTATTTCCCCCCGGCAAGTGGGCCTTTTTTTTAAATGCTTGTGCCATTTTGCTGGGCCCAAAGGGGGGGAACTGCACTTTAAAAAAAAAAAAAAACCCCGCTTTGGGCGTGTGGGGAAAATCCTGTTTCCCCCATAAATTTAAAACACGTGGGGCAGGGGTGAAGAGGAAAAACCGGACCTTCGAATATCAAAGGGTTTTAAAACCAGGTGAGATCGCAGCCTTTGAATAGTGAATTAAAAAGGGGTTTCTTTTATTGATGCTCCCCAGGCCTTTTTTTTTTTTAAAATAACCCACAGAAACCCGGTGTTCTTGCTAGGTACCCTCCTTTCTCCTGGTTTCCTTAAAAGGGCCTAAAAAAAAGCAACTATGAACCCCTCTACCCTGACCCCTTTAAACACTGGCTCCAACCCCCCACTAAAAAAAGCATCCCCTCTCTGCCACCCCCGCCTCTTCCCCCCAATAAAGCAATCGCCGCCATTTTTTTAAACCCTTTTAGGGCTCTCACATACACAAATATGAAACCCCTCAGACCCCTCACAAACCATTAAGAGAGGGAGTGGCCCCCCGCTGCCCTTAAAAAAGGGGAGTAAAACAGACCCCCTCCTTAAAAAACCTAACCCGGGCCAGGGCTGTTTGGGGAAATATGGCCAAAATACGAACCCCCCCTTATTTGGGCAAGGTGTTGGTTGGGGGGGGGGTGGCAGGGCAAAAATCCAGGCATGTGGGTGAAAAAGGATTTTTTGGATTTCCTTTTTAATCTGGGTTCAGGCCCGGTTTTGGCACTGAGGACTGCCTTGGACGCCCTGTATGATGACCTTTGCCGGGGGGAGAGGGAACAGGGGGGTGGGCGCCCCGTTGATATCCTGGGCCTCCCCGCGGGTTTCACCTATCGACCATGGTTTTCCTTCTGGATAGGTGGCCAGGTTTGGGGGGTTTGGGGGCATGCTTTGCTGTTGTTCCGCTCCCTTTCCCGCGGACCGTGTCCAGAAGTGGTGCTGGGGACTTTTTCGCTGCCCCATGGAAATTTTCGTTTATGGGGTTCCACGGGCTCAAAACTATCTCCCATGCTGTTTGACATCTACATGGGAAACCGTTGGGAGAGGTCAAACAGGGGTTTTTGGGGTGAGGAGTCAGCAATTTGCTGCCGTTTTCAGCTCTAAACCCCTTTGTTCTCCCCCAATCCAGGTGGGGGCGGTTTTGTTTTTGAAAATCGTGTTGGGGCCAGATTTTAAAGGACTGGATGAGGGTTTTTAAAAAATTTTAAACTCAAAACCAGACAAAGGGGGGAAGTGCTGTTAGTGGGGGGCTTCGCCTGAAGGTTAGGGGGGGCCCCTTCCCCGTTTTTTGGGGCGGGGGTTGGGACTCCCCCCAAAAAGGGACAGGTTGGGAGCTTGGGGGTGTCCTGGGGCCCCGGTATAATTCTGGAAAACCCCGGGGGGCTCGGTGGCCGGGGTTGGGCCCTTTTTCCAGCTGCGGAAAATATATTTAGGGTACCTTCCTTCGAACCTACCTGGAAATTTTGATGAGCCCGGGGGGCCCCCTTTAAAGGGGGGGCCTTTTCCCCCCAAGGAAAAGGGGGGAGGGGGTGGCTTATAGGAAAAAAGGGCCCTTTTGGCAGCTGCCCCCAAGCTATGGAAAGCCCTTTCCCCAAAAAAGATTCCCCCTTTTGGAAAACCAAAAAAGGGGGGGCATTTGGGACCCCCCAAAAAAAACCCCCCCCGTTCCAGAAGTTTTTTAATTGGGTGCAAAATTTTACTGTGTGTCCTTTTTATGGCAATTTTTTTTTTTAATGATTTTTGTGTAAAAGGGTTTTTTTTTTTGGGTTTTTAAATTTTTTATTGATATTTTTGGGGTTTTTAATGTTTTTTAAATTTTTTAAATTTTAAAAAAGCCCAGAAGGGGGTTTGGGTAGTGGGGGGCATATAAGTTGTAAAAAATTTTAAAAAAAAAAATAAATAAATATTCGGCCACCCTTTTTTTTTCCCGTGTGGTTTTTCCCTTCTTGTGCGCCCCCCCCCCCCCCCCCCGCCCCAAAGGCCCTTTTCCCCCCTTTTTGGCCCAAATGAAAAAAACCGCCCCCTTTTAATACGCAGCACATGGCCAAAAATTTCTTTTTTTGGGTTTTTTAAACGGGGGCATGGAAGCCCATGCAAATATTATTATTTTTTTTACCCTTGGCTTTTACCAGTTCCCCCTTTTTTAAAACTGTAGTTTTCTGGTTTCCCCCTTTTTTTTATGGGAATGGACGTTTTTTGCGCCTGTGCGTTTTGGGGGGGGCCCTTTCTTGAAATTTTTTAAAAATTTTTGTCCCTCCCCTTTTGGGGGTGGTTTTACAGAAAACCCCCCCTTAAAAAAACATGTATCTTTTGTGGAAAGGGGGGAAATGATGGGAAGAAAGCTGCTCCCCGCGACTTTCAGGGGAAGGGGGCAAAAATTTGCAGACGCAAAGAAAGGGGGGGCAGTTATTTATACCCGGGGGCCCTTTCCCCCTCATTTAAATTTTTTTTAAAAAAAATTTTTAGGGTTAAGAAATTTTTTTGTTACTGAAACCCCCTCAGCAATTTTTTTTAAAACAAAATTTTTTTGAATTTTTCCAAAAATATTTTACTTTTTTTTTTTTTTTTCCCAAGGGGGCTGCCTGGGAACTTCAGTACGGCAATATTTTTTAAAAAAAGGGTTAATCGTACTGAAATTTTTAATTGATAAGATTTATGACCCTTAAAAAAAAAGATTAAGAAATTTGGGGGTTAAAAAGGGTGCCATTTTAAAATTTTTGGGCCCTGGGGGGGAAAAAGGTTTTTTTAAGGGGAAAAGGGGGTTATTTTGGAAATTTTTCCCCCCTTTTTCGAAGGGGGGGGGGGCTTTTAAAACCCCAAAAAAAAAAAAGCTTTTGATCAGTTAGGGTTTTTTCCCTTTTGGGAAAAATTTTTTTTAAAAAAAAAAATGTTCCATATTTTTTTTAATGCTACCCCAAATTCTTTTGGGGAAAAAAAAAATTTTTTGGGAAAAAAGGGGGTTCCTTCCCCGCTTTATTGCTGGGAAAGGTTCAAAGCCAAACCCTTTCAAGGTTTGAAAGAATTTTTTATTTTTTGAAGGCCCCAAAAGTATCCTTTTTTTTTATATATTTTGGAAAGAAAAAAAAAAAAAAAATTGGGGGGAAAGGGAAAAAGGGGGGGAATAATGTTTAATTTTTGGGGCCCCCATGAGCCAAAAGCAAAACATAAATTTATTTCTGGGGGATCTTTAAGGTAAGAAAGTTTGGGTTTTTCCCTCCCCCCTCCTTTTTTTCACCCCCCTCTTTAAAATTTTTTGGGTTTTTCCCCTTTCCCCTGAGGGAAATTTTAAAAAAAAAAAAGGGTTTTTTGGGGGATTTGCTTGAAACAGCATGTTTTCCCAAAAAAAAAAACGGTCTGAGTGAAAAAAAACCCCTTTTTGGGGCTCTAAGGGGTGGTAAAAACCCGGGTTTTTGATTTTCCCATCTTTTGAAGGTTTCCCCGGGGGTTTCCCCCCTTTTGGGGCCCCCTTTTTGTGATTGAATTTTAAAGGGGGGCAGGGTTTAACGTCCCCAAAAAAAGTGTTTTTTTTTTTAAAATTTTAAAAATGCAGTTCGCCCCCCTTTTCCCGGGAAAAGGGGGGCTTTGTTTTTAAAAAAAAAAGGGCCCTTTTGGTGGGGGAAAGGAAAACTTGGCCCCTTTGAGCTTTCCCCCTTTTTCCGAAAGGGGGAAAAAAAATTAAAAAAAAAAAAGGCCCTCGGCCCCCGGAAAAAACCGGTTTTGGGGGTATGAAAAAAGAAAAAAAAAGAAAACCCGGTTTTTTTGGTGGGGCCCCGGGTTGGGCCCCCTTAAAAAACTGGATTTTCAAAACGAGGCAAAAATTTTTCCCCTTTTCCCCTTCGGGGGAGTCACAGAAACCTCGTTCAAAGGGGAAATTTCCCCGGGTTTTTTTTTTTTTTTTTTCAAAAAAAACACCCCCGGGGCCCTGGGGGGGCGGCATTTTTTTTACAAAGGTTAATTTTTGGGAAAAATTTTTTAAAACTTTTTTAAAAAGGGGGTGGGGGGGGGCCCCTTTTTAAAAATTCCCCTTTAAAAAATTTGCTTTTTTAAACTGTTTAAACCCCTTGGGCCCCAAATGGATTTCTTTTTTTTTGTTCGGGGCCCAGCCAAAGCTTGAGGGTTAAAAAAAGGTTCTGGCTGAATTTTTTTGATTTTTTAGACTGAAGTGGTCGATTTTAGTTCCAGGGAAAAACAAAAAAACTGCAAATGGATTTGGTCCCGGAAAAAAATTTTAAACCCCTACTGGGGCATTTTAAAATTCCCAATTTTTAAAAAAATTTAAAACCCCATTTAAAATGCCTGGGGGCCCCAAAACCCCCCCCAAATTCCTGCGTTTTAAAATTTAAAGGGGGAGGTTTAAAAGGGGGAAATTTCTCCAAGCACTTTAGGGGCTAGTCGGGGTCGGAAAATAGGGGGGGTTTTTCATTCCGTTTTTTCCCAAACCCAAAATGTGGGTTTTGCCAAGGGGGGGGGCCCCGTGGCGGCATTTGGGTGAACGAATTTTTTTGCATGGAAACCCCCGTTTTACCCCCCGTTTTTTTGGTGGGGGGCCCATTAAAAAAACTTGCATTTTTTCAACTTTTTTTCAAATGGGGGGGTTTTTAGGGGGAAAAAGGCCCCCCCTGGTTTTGGGGTTCGAAACCGGGGGTTTGGTGCCAAAAAATTTCGCTGAATTTCGCGGGGGGTCTAGGGCCCCCGGGGGGCCCCCCCAAAAACCAAACCCCCGAAATCGGTTATTTTGTCTTAATGTTTGTTTTTTTTTTTTAATTTTATGAAAGGGGTACAACAAAAACAAAAAACCCCAAAACAACAAAAAAAAAAACAACAAAAACATTTAAAAACCCCAAAAAAATTTTTGGTTTTTCCCCCAAAAAAAGCCCGCAGGGAAAAAATTTAAAAAACCCTTTCATTTTTTTGGGGCCCAAAAAATTTTTTTTTAATTTTGGGGCCCCGTTTTTGCCCAAAAAAATCCCTTTTTGAAGCCCCGAAAGAAATTAAGCTTTTTTTAAACCCAGAGCAAAAGGGTTTTTTTTCCCCTTTTTCCCCGGGCAATTGTGTGCCCCCCAATGTTTCCTTTGGGGTGCCCTGAAAATTTAGCCGGAAGGGGGAGGAGGAAAAGGGGGGGGGGGGACCGAGCCCTGTCGGGGGATTTTTCCCTGGGCCGTGCAGGGGGGGGGGATTTTTGGGAAAAAGCGCAAAAGGGGGGGAGGAAAAAAAGGGGGGGAGGGGGGGGGGCGGGCCAAGTCCAGGGAAAAAGGGGGTTTGGGGGCCCCCCTTTGGGGAGGGGGGAGTCCAAAAAGGCAGCCGGGAAAACCCCCCCAAAAGGGTTTGTTTCCCTTGGGGGGGGTTCCCTGGGCCGGGGGGAAACTCAAAAAACCCCCCACCCCCTAAAAGCGGTTGCGCGGACCCAGGCCAAAACTTTCAAGGATTTGGGAGGGGGGAGTAAACCTTTTTCAAAAGGGGGGGGAAAAGGGCGGGGGGAGGGGAAACCCCCCTCTTTTCCGTTCCTCCCGCCTTGCAAAAAAGGGGGTGGCAAAGGGGGGCGAAAAGGGGGGGGGAGGAAAAGGAGGAGGAGGGGGGGGAAAGGCCCCGGGGCGAAACCCCCCCACCCCCAAAGGGACACCAACCGCCCTGGGGGGGGGGGGAACCCCAGCGGGGGAAAAAAAAAAGGGGCCCCCCCCCCCCCCGGGCCCCTTTTTTTTCCCCGGGAAAGGGGGGCGCGGCAACCCCAGGGGAAAGCGGGGCGGCGGGTTTTTTTGGGGGTGGGGGGGGTTTTAAACCCCCCGAAGCCTCCCCGGCTCTGAAATTTGGGTTGGGTTTTCCGGGGCCCCCCCAAAAAGGGGGGGCCCCCCGGGCCTTTATAGAAAATTTGGGGAGGGTTTGTGTGGGGGGGGACCGGGGGGGGGGGGGGGGGGAAAGAATAGTTTTCGTCAAGGAGCGGCGTGGTTTTTTTGCTACGGCGCCCCCCCTTTTTTCCTTTTGGGGATCGCCCCCCCTTTATTCTCCCCTCTCCCCCCCCCCCACCCCAAACCCCCCCAAAAACCCTTCAAATTAGTTTTTCCCCCCCCGTTCCGCCAGGCGGGGGGTTTTAAAAATTTTAAAAAAAAGGGCCTTTTGCGTGGGGAAAGGGGAGGGGCGGGGGGCCCCTTCCACCGCCCCCCCTAGGTTTTTTCCCCTTTCCTTTTCCTCTCTATTGGGTTGGAAAAGAGCTTCACCTTGGGGGGCCCCCTCCTTTTCCCCCCCCCCCCTTTTTTTTGGGGATTTTGGGCTGCCTGCGAAAAACCCCCCCCTTTTCCCCCCAAAACAGAGGCAAGGGGAGCGCCTTTCCCCCCCAGGTGCCCCCCTTTTTTGGGGGGCCCCCCCCGTTCCAAAGGTTGTGGTGGGGGGGGTGTTGTGGGGCCCCCCCCCCTTTTTTTCCGGGGGGGGTGGGGGCGGCTGCGAGTTGGGTTTTAGTTTCCCCCCCGGGGGGGGTCTTTGGTGGGGATGTGGGGTTTCCCAAACCCTTGGGGGTAAGCGGGGGCCCCCCAAAAGGAAAAAAAGATGTTGAAAGGGCTTTTTATCCCCCCCCCCCCCAAAGGGTCAAGTGTGTGATATAGCGGATTTTGACAGAAAACCCCGGGGTTCCTGCCGGGGGAATTTTGGGGGGGGAATAATTTCTTCCCCTGTTCCCCGGGGCCTTTTTAAAACCCCCCAGGAAAATAAAAAGGGACAGTTTTTGGGCCCCCCCGGGGGGCAGGGGGTGATTGTGGGAAAAGGGGGGGGGGGGGGGGGAGGGAGGGGAGGGGGGAGAGGGGGGGGGGAGCGGGGGGGGGGGAAATCCCGGGGAAAGGGTTTGGAGACGTTTGGGGCCCCCCGGGGGCCCGAAAAAGGGGAGGGGGGAAAAGGGGGGGGAAAAAAAGAAAAAAGAAAAAAAGGCGGAAAACCCCCCGCCAGCGGGGGGCCCCCCGGCCCTCCCGGACATCCCCCCCCGGGGTGCCCTCCAGGGGGAAAAAGGGGGCCCCCGGGGCCAGGGACCGAAACCCCCCGGCCCCCAACCCCCCCCCCCCCCGGGCCCGGGGGGGCGAGGGGAAAAGGGCCGGGGACGATCCGGCCGGTTCCCCGGGGGGAAAAAGGGGTTCTCGGGGAACCCCGGGCCCCCAACCCCCTCGAGGTGGGGAGGGGGACTCCCCCGGGGACCCCCCCCCCCCGGCCGCTCCCGCCGGGCCCCGTTTTTCCCCCCCCGGGGGTCACGCATTTTCCCCCGGGGGGGGTGTTTTGGGGTGGGGTCGGGGGGGGGTGTTGGGCCTTTTTTGGGGCCACAGGTGGCCCGCGCCCCCCCCCCCCGCGGGCCCCCAAAAAGGGGGCCCGCCCCCCCGGCGGTCCTGCAACCCGGGGGCCCCTTTCCCCAGGGGCAGGGGGGGGTGGGCCGGGGCCCCCGGGGCCCCCAAATTTTTTTCCCCCCCCCCCCCTTGTTAAATTTTTTTAAAATTTTTAAAGGTGGTTTTTTCCTCGGTTTTTTTTTTTTTATGAAGCAAGTTTGCCCCTTTTGGGAAAAAAAGGGGTTTAAAAAAAACTGGCCTTAGAAAAGAAGAAGGGGGGAAAATATGGAAAAAAAAGGGTTAGGGGTGATATTAGGCTCTGTATGACCAAAACCCCCTTCCCCCGGGGAAAAAAAAGGAATTTTTTTTCAATATCCCCCAGTGCAGGACACAAAAAAAAATGGTCTCAAGTTAAGAGAAACCCCGCTTTTAGGGGGGGAAAAAATTTTTTGGGGGAAAAAATTCCCAATGTTTTTGGGAATTTCGGAATTTGGGAAAATTTTAAAGCCCCAAGAAAGGGGGGGGGTTTTTTTAAAAGTGGAAAAATTCCAAAGGGGGAAAAATGGCAGATATCCTTTTTTTTTTGGATTTTTGCATGGGGAAAGGGGCTAGACTTGATGGCCCCTTTTTGGCCCCCTTCCCCCAAAACACAATGCTATACTTTTGAAAAAAGGGTTTAAAAACAATTTTAAATTTTTCATGGGGGTTTTTAGTTTTCCACAATCTTGAAAAAACCCCCTTGGGTTTTGAAAAATGTAATTATATCCAAAAGGGGTGCCTTTTGAAGGGGGGGGGGGGCTCGTCCCCCTCTAGTTGAAAGGGCCCCCCTTTTATGGTCTCCCAATTTTTTCCCCAAATTGTATGCAAAACCCCCATTTAAAAAAAAAGGGGAAAATTTTTCCCTTTCTTAAAAATTGGGGGAAAAAAAGGGTTTTTTTTTTAGTTCTCCCAAAAATGGGGACCTAAATTTAAAACGGTTTGGGGGGTTTTTAAAATTTTTCCCTTTTTTTTTGGGTTTTGCCAATTTTTTCGTTAAATTTTTTTTGGTTTTTATACTTTTGCTGGTATTTTTGGGGGTGTTAAAAAAGCAGGGGGCCCAAATTTCCAGTTTTCCCCTGTGTGTGTTTTTACCCCCAAAATTTAAAAAAAATTTTAATTTTTTTTTCCAAAACCTTTTAGTTAGTAACATGACCCCTTTTCCCCTTTTTAAATTTAAAAATTTTTATTCCTATCCCCCCCCAGGGCTTTTCAAATTTCCTTTTTCTGAAACTCCCCCTTTTAAAAAAAAATTTTTAGAGGTTTCCCTGGGGGGCAAAAAAAATTAGCTTTGCATGTCCCTTCTTAATTTTAAAAATATTTTACCTTCCCTTAAAAAACCCTTTTGAAATTTTCTCTTTTGGGGTGGCGTGTATTTTTGGGTTTATTGGAAAAAATAATGGAAAAAATTGAAAACAATATTTTGAAAAAAAATTTTTCCCCTTCCCCCCGCTTTTTGAAAAATATTATTTGGGGGTTTTAAAAAAAAAGGAAAGGGGGATTTTACAAAGATAATACCGGGGGGTTTTTCAAAAAGGGGGTTTGTAAAAAATTTGAAAGGGGATCCCAAAAAAACCCGCAGGGGCATCCCTTTGGGAACCTGAGAAAAAAAGGGGGTTTCCCCTTTTCTGAAATTTTTTTTTTTAGCCTTTTTTTTTTAGTTTTAAAAAGAAAAACCCCTTGTAAAAAAAAAATTTCCCCCCTAAATTTTTTTTTTAAATTAAAAAGGTTATTAGGGTTTTGGCAGAACAGGGGGGTTTCCCGAAACTTGGAAAAAAATATCCCGTTTGGGGGGCAACTCTCACAAACTTACTGGCCGCCTTTTTCCCCGGATTTTGGAATCTGGAAGGGAATTTTTTTTTTAAATTTAAAATGGTTTTTTCCCCCTTTTTTTTTAAAAAAGAAACCCAAAAAGGGGGCTTACATAAAAAAAAAAGACAATATTTTTTAAAAAAAAAAAATTTTTTTTCACCAAAAATTTTAAAAAAGGAAATTTAAAAAATTTCAACCCAAATGAAAATTTGGGGTTTTTTTGAAAAAAAATGGAAAAAAAAACCCCCTATTTGAAAGCAAAAGTAATTAAGAAAAAGCCCCTTTTTTGAACAGAAAGGTTTTTGGCCACCTTTTTGGGAAGGGGGGAAAAAAAATTTTGGAAAAAAAGCCTTTGCTTCCGGGGGGGGGGGTTCCAGACTCAAAAAGGGAAAACCCTGAAGAGAAAAGGTTCTATGAGGGGAAGGGGAAAAAAAGGGGGGAGCATGGCCAAAAAATGCAATAAGGGGGAAAACCCCTTAAAAGGGAGAGACAGGTGTTTAAAAGGATTTAAAATTTTTTTTTGGGAAAATTTTTTTTGTTTTTGAAAAAATTTCCGGGGACTAAAATCTCCCGGGGGGTTAGTTTTTTTCCCCAAAAATCAGTTTGGAACCCCCCCCCTTTTCCCCCTTTGGCTGCTTTTTTAGGCCTTGAACTGCCAAAAAGGGCAAAACCCTTTGGGCCCCTGGCGCCAGGGGCCCAATTTGGGGCCAGAGGCCTTTTTGGCCCATTTGAAGGAAAAAGGGCCCTTTTTTTCCCTCATCAGTTTTATCTGATTGTCCGCCGGACCAGCCATTGTCCACTATCTAAACCCCATCTGGGGGCCCCCCCACCTCCCTTTTGCCCCCCAAACATCAAAACGTTTTCTTCCCCTTTGGGCCCCCCCCTTTTTTTTTCCCCTCTGTACCTGGATGGTGCCCATTATGTTGTATTTGTTAATTTTTTTTTTATTATTTTTTTTTTCCTTTCTTAAAACTATTTTTACCTGTTTTTTCGTTGTTATTTAATTCTATTTTTTTTGGTTTTTTCTTTGTTGTTTTTTTCTTTTTTCGTCACCTCTTGCAGGGACTCCAAAACAGTCGTGTCGGCCGGGGCGATAACCTAGGATTGGGGGGGGTTGGTTTTGGTAAAAAGAATGGGCCGACAACCAAGCCTGCCCCCGTTTGCCCCCCAAACCCTGCCAGTGTCTCGGGCCACCCCCCGCCCCGACCTGTCCTGCCCCCTATGTGCGGCGTCCATAAAAGACCCCCCTCATTTATGATGCCATCTGGGGGTGGGAGGGCTGACCTGGCTTTTATTACCGAGCCTGGGGGGGGGGGCAGAAGGGGGGCTTTTCCCCACCCAACTGTGTCCCCCTGGGTTTTTGGTGAGGTGAGGAGGTGGTGGGGTGTAAGGGGGGGGGGGGGGCCTTGTTTATAAGCCCTATTTTTGCGGGAGGGCCCCGCTTTTGGGAGTGGGGTTTTGGGAAGTCTTTATTTTGGTGGGGAAAAGGGACAGATTTGGTTGTGCTTGGTTCCGTGCTCCCCGCAACCCCACAAACCCCCGAGTCACCGAGTTAAAAACAGCGCAATGAGATCCCCCGCCTTGGGGTAGGGGGGCCCCAACATGCTGCTGGGGTGGGCTTTCAGGGCGTTGGGGTTCAGGGTCCATGGCCCCAGAACCCGACCCCAGTTCTATCCCCCTCATAATTGGACATACCTAGATATTTACCCCCAGTGGGGGTTCTTTTGAGGGTGCGGGACTTGTGGCCACTCCTGTGTCATGGGCAGACCCAAACCCGCTTCTTTCTCTTAAACAATCGCCCCCCCCCCCCGCGGGGGGACCCTCGGCCATCTGCTTGGGCCCCCCCTGGAGATTTCCTGATGCTTGGTTCCGGTTCCCCGGGAGGCCTTCAGGGGGTTTCCTGGCGGCCTGGCTGACGATCCGGTCGAAGCCACATGGATCAATGGTTTAAAGGGGAAGCCTCCGGGGCTGTCGACCGGATTGCCCCTAGGCGCCCCTCCGTTGCAGAGCTCGCTCTTTACCGTGGTTTACAGCGGAGTTGAGAGCGATGAAGAAAGGGAATGGAAGAGGCTGGGTGCAGCTGGAGGAAGAACCGGATGGCGATTAATAAGGCGCAGTTATAGCCCAGACCAGGTGCTACATTCGGGCGTCAGGGAGGCTAAAAATCTTTTTACCCCTGAAAATTAGTGAGCCTCAAAACCGCCAAGCGGAATTTTTTCCGTGTGGTTCGCGATCTCACTAATCCTGGTCTGGTAAGGGCCTCCTCCTACTGATTTCGTAGTGAGACTTTTGCAGCCTTTTTAATCTAAAATGAGGCCATCCAGACTGGTTTCGATTCCGGTTGCTCTAGCCTACCCTCGGCACCCCCTGACCTGCACCCCCTCGGTCTCCTCGCATGGTTGAGTTTTGGGCCTGTCTCCTCGCTTGAGGCCTCCAGGGCTTTTGCCCAATTGCCGCCTGCGTCCACCTCCTTTGACCCTTGCCCTTTCCTGGCTTATAAAAGCTGCTGGTGGGGACATGCCCGAATGGGCTTCTACTATTGCCCTGCCCCTTCAGGGAAAGGGATTTTTTCCTTCTTGCCTGAAGGAGAACGGTGGTGAAGCCCATTCTGAAAAAACATGGCATGGCATCGGGTGAATTGACCAACTACCGCCCGATTGCAAATGTTTCCTTTTGGGCAAGGTAATCAAAGGGGTGGCCCCGGTCTGGCTTCATCGTTTCGGAGGGAGAACGGGTCCCTTGATCCATTCCCGTCTGGGTTCAGGCCGGGTCGGGGGACTGAGACAGTCTTGGTCGCTGTGCAAGATGACCTCCTCCGGGGGACCGACAGGGGTAGCTCTACCCTGTTGGTCCTTCTGGATTTGTCAGTGGCCTTCGATACTGTCGACCACAGCACCCTGCTGGATCGGCTCTCTGAGATTGGGATCGGAGGCACTGTTCCCAGTTGCTTCCGGTCCTTCTTGGAGAGCCTCCCCCAGCGTGTGCAGCATGGGGGAAGTTGTCTGGCCCATGGATACTTCCTTGCGGGGTTCCACAGGGGTTGTCCCTCTCTCCCATGCTGTTCAACATCTATATGAGGCCACTGGCAGAGGTCATAAGGAGATTTGGAGTCTGCTGTCATCAGTACGCTGATGACACGCAGCTCTATCTCTCCTTCTCCACCTCTGCAGATGAGGCTGTCTGGACCCTCGACCAGTGCCTGGGTGCAGTCATGGAATGGACCAGGGCCAACAGACTCAAACTCAACCCCGAGAAGACTGAGGTTATGTTCTTTGGGACTTCCCCATCTGGCTACGGAGGCCCTTTTCCCACCTTGGAGGGCATTTCCCTCCAGCCATCGGACAGTGTCCGGAATCTGCGCGTAGTCCTGGACCCAGCGCTCACTATGGAGGCCCAGGTGGCTGCTGTGTCCAGGACTGCCTTTTTTCATCTCCGACAAATAGCCCAGATTTGTCCCTACCTAGATGGGGACTCCCTCAGGACTGTTGTGCAAGCGTTGGTGATCTCGAGGCTAGACTATTGCAACACACTCCTCATGGGGCTGCCCTTGACTCTCCTTCGGCGACTGCAGCGGGTACAGAATGAGGCGGCCAGACTGTTGGCGGGTGTGTGCCGGTTCAACCACATCACCCCAGTTCTGGCTCATCTGCATTGGTTGCTGTTGCGTCCCAAATCAGATTCAAGGTCTTGGTTTTAATTTATAAAACCCTCCATGGCCTAGGACCTGACTACCTGGCAGAGCAAATCACCCAGCAGTCAACATCGGCCCGACTGACTAGGTTGTCGTGGGCACACATGCTGCGGGTGGCCACGCCCAGGGAGGCTCGAAAACATCCAACCAAACTCGAGTCTTCTCTGTGGCTGGCCCTGCCCTGTGGAACCACCTCCCCAGTGAAGTGCGCCTTGCACAGTCCCTGCCAGTCTTTAGGAAAGCATTAAAAACCTTGCTTTTCCAAGAGGCGTTTGGTGACTAAATCCAATCCCCCCCTCCGCCATCTGCCATTTGTTTGGTTTTATTGACTGTTTAAGTGTTTTTAAATTGTGATATTTAATTGTTTTGATTTTGTTTATATTTCTTGTTGTGAACCGCCCGGAGTTCCTCCGGGAAGACGGGCAGTATACAAGTCTAACAAATAAATAAATAAATAAATATCTTCTATACAATAGGCCCTCGGGTTCCATTTTCAGTTTCTAGTCGCTCCGAGCAGGAAGAGGAAAGAGACCAGTGAGAAAAACCAGAGAGCTTCCAAGAGTCAGTGTTGGCAAAAGTGTCCAAGATAATACATTGGTTTGATTCAGTATAAAATAGATTCCTACATTGCACTGTCCCTGTAATCATGTCATGGAATCACAAACGTTCTCTGTGCAAGGCAAGTTCTGTATAACTGAACTACAGGCATTTCTTTGGCCACTGCTTCTTGTGGTAGTGAGTTGGGCTGACTATACAATATGTAATTGATTCTGGGAATTTGTTGTGCCATGTGGTGGTGAAGGTGACCACACATTTACATTAATTTAAAGAGGCATTAGATACAAAAGTAGAACAGGTGATACCTTTAGTCTAGTAGAAAAATAACAAAAAGTTGCTAATATTTCGAGAGCAAAAATCCATTTTCTTCAGAGCTGTACCAACAGGTTAAAAAAAGGCAAAAGATGAAGTTGCCAGGAGTTATTTCTTCGTATGGTTTTGTTAATGGCTATACAGCTCCTCAACTTGTTTTGCTTCAGTTGGAAATACTGGTATACCAGGAATGAGTCTGCCCCCCCCCCCCCAATACGTACCAAGAAGGAGGCAAATGGACCATCAACGGAGACACAGCAAGACTGCACCCACTAGGTAATTTCTTTCCTTTTTAAAAAAATTCAATTGGCTGCACCTAGTGGACTTTTCCAAATTTTATCCCAAGCCTGAAATGAAATGCATGGGTTTTCTACACTAGCCCTCCCCCTCCCTTGGCCAAGAAGGGGCCATTAGCCTTGATGAGCCACATGCAGAGGGGGTGTGAAAGTGTGTAGTGAGCCCTGACATGTTGTTTGAAAGACTGGGACAATGAAAACACACCACCCTTTACTTCAGATGCAGCCTCAGAACATCTAAGCTCCGGGCCTCAACTAAGAAACAACCTGGCATATTTTCCATCTTGCCAAGGACTTTTAACTCCTGGCAACTTCATCTTTTGCCATGTTTTAACCTGTTGGTACAGCTCTGAAGAAGAGGGATTTTGCCCTCAAAATATTAGCAATGTTTTGTTATTTTTCTAGCAGCCTAAAGCTATGACCTGTTTTACTTTTGTTTTGGCTATACATCTCCTTAACTTGTTTTGCTTCAAGAGGCATTAGACACATTCATGGTAAATTGGCTTGTGAGGGATTTGTTGTGTTCTCCTGCCATATTGCTAAGAGAGATATTTAATCATTCCTCTCCACAGCATGCCCCACACATAATCAGGGGTCCATGTGCACAGAAGCCACATACAGTCACCCCCCGCCATTTCGCGGTTCAGGTACTGCGGTCCCACCACATCGCGGGATCACAGTACCTGCGCCTCGGAGATGCGGGGGGGGGGGGGGCGTTGGGCGCCGCCCGCAATCTCCATTGAAATGCATTAAGCCAATGCATTTCAATGGAGAAATTTTCCCCATTGGAATGCATTGAGCCAATGTTTTCCAATGGGGAAAATTATCTCCATTGAAATGCATTGCCAATGCATTTCAGTGGAGACACCCCAGACGGTGGGAGGTCAGATTCCCCTGCCGCCGCCGCCGCGCGCCGCCCCAAGACTTCTCGGACCGGCGCGTGCTGGCAGCGGCAGGGGGATCTGATCGCCCCTGCCCCCACCTGACCCGCTTCCACATATCGTGGATTTTCAGGCATCGCGGGTCGGGTGGGTCCCTAACTCCCGCGATAGGCGGGGGGTTACTGTACATCTAGGGTTAACAGAACAGCAGTGGGCATCGTATATACTGATGTCCCTGTTTAGGTGAAATACAGTGTGTAATTATTTTGTACAGTAAAAGGAACCCAAGTCAGGAAGATAATAAAAGCAAGAGGTAACTATGCCTAGATGCCCTAAGCACATCTGATCTCACCTGATTTTGGAAGCTAAGCAGGGTCAGCCCTGGTTAGTACTTGGATGGGAGACCTCCAGGGAACACCAGGTGTTGTAGGCACCTGGAGCAGGAACTGGCAAGCCACTCCAGTATTTGTGCCAAGAAAACTCCATGGACATGGGGTCACGAAGAGTCGGTCACGACTGTAACAACACAACACACACACACAACCATGTAAGAAGAGAAGCTGTCTTTAATTCTGCTATCAAGTCACAGGTGTTAGCTATTTCCCACTGATAGTAGAAATTAAAATGCAGTACATTTACAATCTCTGGCCCACTGTAAAAATACAGTGATGGAAAAAACAAAGTTTTCCAGGAACATTCCATTTCTTTTGTCCTTCAAAGGGACACAATCTTCAATTTTCTTTTCCTTAGTTTAACTACCCAGCCTCATCTCCTGCTTGTCATTCCTTTCTTCCTTGAACTTTCCAGTATTAGCTGATAAGGCACCCTCTTCTTCTAAAAATTGCTGGTCTGCTGTTCTCTTAGGGTGGATCTAAGAGGTGCCTTCCCTTCAGAAGGTCAACCGATGCTTCACAAATAGAGTTAGAGTGAAAGGCCATCTTTGGGGGTTCAGGAATTATTTTGAATCCTGATCCGAAGGCAAAAAGATGTCTATTAATTCGGAACCACCTGCCTCCTGAGTGGAAATACAGCCCTGTCTAAAATGGATTTGCTGAGCAACAGATCTGGGATGCTGCCAGTTGCCGATATAAATTCATCCCTTTTCATTTAAAAGAAAAAAGAAAAAGAAAAGAAAAAGATCAGTATCAGACCAGATGCCGGGCTACAACAATAAGACATGCTACCGATTGTGGTGGATATGCCACTTGTCACGTCACATCACTCTTGCTCTAAACCCAGGCTGACAGTTCCTGAATCACATACATCAGCTATTGAATTAAACTCGTCTCTAAGGAAATCATATCTGGATTACGTCTAATATATAGAAAGGCACAAATTGCTGCCTGAATCTCCAGCTGATAAAATAAGGGGTGCCAGACGGCATTAGCTGGGATTACGGAAAAGTGCTGAAATGCCCATTATTATGAAGAGGCACCTGTGCATGCCTGCTTGTGTGTCTCTCTCTCTGTGTGTATTATGTGTGCGTGTATGTGTGTGTGCCTGCCAGCCTGCCTGCCAGGTGCAAAGGTATACAGCAGTCATGGGCTGCAAAGAATCTCTGGATATTTTGGGTGCCCATCATTGGGAGGTCAAAACTTGCATTCTCCTCCTGTATTGCCTTCGAAGTACTACAGTGATCCCCCAGGGGTTCGGGACTCGACCCCGCCTGCAATAATTGAAAATCCACGATACGCGGATGCAGGTCGGGTAGGGCCTGGGGGGGGCGTGCTGGGGACTCTTGTACTTACCCCCAGCGTGGCGCTGCCCTGAACAAGCCTGCAAGGGCCTTCCCGGGCCTGTCCAAGGCCCCAAAAGGGCTTCCGTGCAAACCGGAAGTCACCTCCAGATTGTCAACAAGCATTTCTGAGGCCTCCAACAGGCCTAGAAAAGCCCTCAGAGGCCTCAGAAATGCTTTTCAGCAATCCGGAGGTCACTTCCAGTTCGTGGGGAAGGCCCTTGCAGGCCTATTTGGAGCAGTGCCAGTCCTAGGGTAAGTACAGGAGGCCTGAAACAGGCCCTTTCCCCTTAGCCCGGGGTGTGTGTGTGTGTGTGTTCACATACTGTGGTTCCGCAATATAGCGGGACCGCAGTATATGAACCGCGAAAGGGCGGGGGGGGGGGGTACTGTATTTTTTAGGGATACACATTCTTGGCTGTCTCATACTCCAGTGCAGGGGTGGGCAACATACAGCCCCTAGGCCAGTGATGGCGAACCTTTTAGAGACCGAGTGCCCAAACTGCAATTCAAAACCCACTATTTTTTTTGCAAATTGCCAATACAGTAATTTAGCCTGTATACAGGTGGCTATGAAGGGGCGATGTTGGGTGCCCACAGAAAGGGCTCCGAGTGCCACCTTTGGCACCCGTGCCAAAGGTTTGCCATCACTGCCCTAAGCTATATGTGCTCTACAGGGCATATTTTGATCCCCCAACGGAGAACCCCCTTCCATTTTGAAATTAAATTTTAATTTGACAGGTAAATAAAGGGGCAGATATCTGTGTCAAAAAGGCTGCATTTCCACTCCTGAAAGCCACCCAGTCTTTAGGGAGGGGAATCCTTCATTATTTTTTATTTTATTATTTTTTGTAATACATGTCCTTCTTTCTGATGACTTGAAAGTGCCCGTCCTGCACCCCCAGCTCCCAGATAAGTTCCCCTTGCTGAGCTGAGGTGGTGTGTGTTTGTATATCTGTGTTGATCAGTAAAAAAGCATCTAATCAGCCCTCTCTCATTTTAAAAAGGAAACCTGCTGGAGAGGAGTCATTTTGGAAGAAAAGATTTAAACCACACACAGAGATGAAATTACCGATGCATAGCAGGAAGGATATGTCCTGGGGGTGCCAATTCTGTATGAACTGCAGGTGTGAGGTCAGTCCCAGGAGCACTCTTCAGACCATTCCCCTGAAATAACCGATTGTTGCTTACTAGATATTTTAGTAAAGCTACAGTGAGTGACCTCTGTTTATTCCCCCCTCACTCTCCACACACACACACACACACACACACACACACACACACACACACACACACACACACACACACACACACACACACACACACACACACACACGGCACAAGTAAAGGGTGCTGCTTATGTACCAGCCTATACTGATTAAAGGTTTATCTGCCCATGCCCCCCAGCAATCTAGGTAATCAATTTACTGACCTTGGAAAGATGGGAGGTTCGGTCAATCTGCGAATGAACCCAGGCTGTGAGCAGATCTTCACTGTAGTACCTCCACTGGTGTCTACTTTGATTTGACAATCAATGTTTTAAAAATTGTGTCCCAACCTTATTTCAAGGCTGTGTCACAAGACGGTCAACCAATCATAGTCTTACACTCCTCACTGCATTGGACCGCATATGCAGTGGTACTTCTACTTACGAGCGGCTTGACTTGAGAGCAATTAGACTTAACAGCGAAAAACCATTGGTATTTTAACTGCTGCCTTACAAATTTTAGATGTGGTCTGCTCTACTTAAATTTTTTTTTAGTTATTTTTATTTTTGATTTTTTTAGATAGGGCTGCAGGGCTGTTTTAAATTGGCATCTGAAGCAGAAAATTTGGTTTTTCAGTCTTTTTTTTTTTTGGTGAGGCTTGGTTCTACACCCCTGATCATCCTTGTTGCCCTCCTCTGAACTGGTTCCAGTTTAATGGCATCCTTTTAAAAGTGTGGTGCCTGGAACTGGACATAGAATTCTAGACGGGGCCTAACCGGTGACGCCTGATCCGGTGATCCTTAATTGGTTGGGGATAGAAGAATGAAATCTTATATGAATGGCATCAAAGCATCATCATATGGGTGCTGTGTAAGAGGCCTGGAAAACAGATACAAACAAAAAAAAACACAAAGAGGGAAGGGAAACCTTGAACCTTTGGTTAATTACGTATACTGGGTTTCCCCAGGGATTTCAGCTTAAAAGCTACACGGGAGGAAGAAGATGCTGTAAAGGCTTACACGAGCTGGATGTGACCTCTGCTCCCCACTTCACGGCTCCTTGTTGAAATATGAATGACTTTCCAGGCGAATATACCAGGGCACATGACAATGTGACCAGGAGATGTGACAGGTTGCATGCTAGGGTGAGCTAACACCTATGGCGCTGAATAATTCAGCAGCTCCAGGTTTCTTGCATTTGTTTGCTTCCACATACCTCAGGCTGACAGGAGAGAACACGTTTTGTTCCAGCTTGTGTCCGGCTTAAAGGGCAAAAGTCCCAGTTGTCACTTTTGCCATCTTCACTGCACCGTATGGGGAGTGTGTGTGTGGGGGGGGGGGAAGGTTAGAAAACCCTTGTGCAGCTAAAAAATGTGACTACCTTTCCTGATTGTTATTGGGTATTAGGATATGTAGGGAGTGGGACATGAAAACAACCTGGCTGAAGCACACCAAAGGCGGGTCTAGCGCAAAATGTCTCCCGTCGGTTGCAGCTGGCAGGCAGAACTTATTTATTTATTTATTTATTTATTTATTTATTTATTTATTTATTTATACAACTTATATGCCGCCCACTACCCAAAGGTCTCTGCACTACCCAAAGGTCTCTGGGCGGCTTACAATTAAAATAACAGTTAAAACAACAAAATATTTAAACACAAAACACTACAATTGCCACCAGGACCCACAATCTATGTTACGTCAGTTAAAAAACTTCAGAAACAGGACGTTTTTTATCTGGCGCCGAAATGTCATCATCAGTGTTGGCGCCAGGCGGATGTCACTTGGGAGGGCATTCCATAACCTGGGGGCAGCTGCCGAAAAGGCCTTAGAGTCTAGACCTACAAGCCATCCCTTTCACGGGATGTTACGAGTGCATGAGGCTCCGTTCTTCCAGGTAGGTGTGTAGCTGGTATATTTTCTGCAGCTATAGAGTCCACCTGGGCTTCCAGAGTTAGACTGGGGTGCAGGAGTATCCCCAAGCTTCAGGCCCTGTCCCTTAGGGGGAGTGCAACTCCGTCCAGAACAGGGTGATGACCTTCTAACCTGTCTGGTGAAGCACCCACTAACAGCACATCTGTCTTGTCTGGATTAAGTTTCAATTTATTAACCCTCAAGGTAACTTGTTTCTATAAGCTCAAGGTAGTTTCTTGAAGGCTGCTGGTGCTCTCTGTATTCACTCTGAAAAGCGTGGACAAGAGCGGGTTGTACAAAGTGTGAGCTTCATCCAGAGGATGTCAAACATCAAAAAGCAAAAAAAGCAAAGTGTTCTGCTTATATACTGCCCCATACCACTTTACGTAGTCTCTGGGCGGTCTACAATTTTAATTACAGTGTGCAGGCTACACATTGCCCCCCCCCCCAGCAAGCTGGGTACTCATTTTACCGACCTCGGAAGGATGGAAGGCTGAGTGAACCTTGAGCCTGCTACCTGGGATTGAACCCCAGGTCATGAGCACAGTTTCACCTGCAGTACAGACATTTAACTACTGCGCCACGAGGCTCATGACCGCTTTCTTTGCCCATGGGCTCTGCTGAGCAAGGTTGATGTAAGTAAGTTGCAGATAAAAACAAAAGGAGAACGCCAGCAGGAAACTCCTCCAAACACTGAGCAGAAACCATTAAGTCCATATAACAGACCTGTTGAGTCAATGGTTTTATCATAACTTTGGACTCACCATTCCAAAATGGATTTAATAGGGTCAGACTTATCCCCCATATCAACTACAGTGGTACCTTGTATAAAGGAATTAATTCGTTCCAAATGAAATTACCCGTATATACTCGAGTATGTCGGCCTGAGTATAAGTCGAGGCCCCTAATTTAACCCCCCAAAACTGGGGAAACATATTGACTCGAGTATAAGTCTAGGGTGGGAAATGCAGCACGGCCTGGCAGCTCCTCCTTTGTAAGCTGGGGGAGTGGTGTGTGATGTTTAAAATGACTTTTAGCCACTGACCCAAGCACTTGCCAGGCCCTGCTGCATTTTCCACCCTAGACTCCCCTGTGATGCAGAGGGGGGTCATGAGAAGCGGCACACAATGTTTAAAATAACTTTTAGCCACCGTCCCAAGCACTTGCCTCAGTGGCTAAAAGTATTGACCCACATATAAGTTGAGGGCCCCTTTTTTCAGCCTCAAATTAGGGCTGAAAAACTAGGCTTATATTTGAGTATATACGGTATGTTAAGCGAATTTTCCTTTATACAAATTTCCCATAGGAATGCACTGAAAACAGAGTGATCCCATTTTTATGATGTACAGATTCGCCCCATAGGCGATTATGTTAAGCAGATTTCCCCTATCTCTGGAATTTTTATGTTGTACAAATTTTATGTTATACAAACCATTTGTTATACAAGGATCCACTGTACTTCAATGCCCCCTATGTGGGACTACCTTTGAAGCTGAGAGAGGAAGGAAGAAACTTTTAATTAAAGATAAAGCCTGTGGCTGGTGACATCATCGGCCTTATGCATGCGGAGATGTGCCAACAGGATTCCAGACAAAGAACTTAACTTTCCAACTTCTATCGACTGCAAAATAGTACCAAATACTTCACAAACGCTCCCTGAATTTAACAAGGACTGGTTTTAACAAGGGAAGCCTTTCCTAATGACTCCGTAAGAATCATTTCACTGCTTACCCCATTTGCTTCCGCTTTGCAACATGTGCTGACTTGACCGGTGATACAAAAGACCAAGCAGTGCCTGTTGGGAGTAAACACTGGTGAGTCCTATTTGACCCTTAATATCCATGCCCAAACTTGAAATGACAGCCACAGTTTGAGGGAAAGAAGGTTTCTCGTTAGTTTGCTGTTTTGTTTCCCTCCCACCATGTGTTCTTCAAGTCCAACAAACAAGGGAGGTTCTACTGTAGCAATTGTCTCACAGGGATTTGGGTTAAGCCTGGACGTGTTGACTCGGTACTGGGGCTGGCGCCATTGACCCATGTGTGACTAGCCCTGAAAACCTTTATCTGCTGGGCTTCCTGGAGCAGGTCGAAGGGTTGGGTCCCTAGATCTGTGTAGTTCAAAGCCAAGAATTAGATCCGGACAACCCAGGAGACAGCGGAGGCAGAGGGAGGGCAAGGAAAAAGGAAAACGAGCAAATAAGCCCTGTTATTTTTCCACATCTAAAAGAAAGAGCCAATATTTTGGCCTCAAATGCAAACAAAGGGATAGCAGTGATGATTGTTCGTGTCTGCTTTTCTGGAAGGGGGAAAGACGTGCAGACTTTCTTATACTGTATCCCCAAATATCCATCAAATGATGTGTGCTGCCTCTCTCTCTCTCTCTCTCTCTCTCTCTCTCTCTCTCTCTCTCTCTCACACACACACACACACACACACACACACACACACACACACACACACGCACACACACACACACACACACACACACACACTTTCTTCTTCTTTTAACACAGCAGGGACTTGCTTGGTGTCCTCACTCTTGTCTGCTTAATGGATTTCGAGACTTGGAAGTAATCTTGGGAAGAGCAGATGGGCTCTTTGGTTCACTCTCAACCACTCATTTTTGCGTAGGGGAAATTTTCTTCTGTTTTTAAAAACTTCTTTCTTGGGTGTATAAAAAGCAAGATTGTGTAGATGGATTACAGCAAGAACAGTGTGCACCAAGCTGGAAGTAATTAGTTACAAAGAACTAGCTGCTTGTCCTTGCCTCTTTAGTTTGTATGGGATAACCACAGCCTGTGATATTAAGGCAGGGTAAAATCATTTTCTATGCAATGCAACTGTAACTTTCTTCTTACTTTCATAGCTGGAGGGTTTTGGCTTTAGAAAAGGATTAATACATTAGAGGAAAAAATCACCAAGAACAAATTATTTTCTAACTTTTTGAAAGAAAAAGAATTACTTTAGCATGTGCTTTTTCACCAAATAAATTCGGCTAGATCACACTACCAACCTGTCATGGAAATACAGTGGTACCTTGTATAAAGGAATTAATTCATTCCAAATGAAATTATGTTAAGCAAATTTTCCTTTATAAAAATTTTCCCCAAATAGGAAAGCATTGAAAATGGAGCAATCCCATTTTTATGTTGTACAGATTTGCCCCATAAGTGATTATGTTAAGCAAAATTTCCCCTATCTCCAGAATTTTTTTATGTTGTACAGATTTTGTTATACAAACCTTTTTGTTATTACAAAGGTCCACTTTAAAAGGGTCTCCGTATGCAGATTTGATGTTAAAAGTATTTGCAGGAAACACTTTGTACTAGAAAATGATACGTTTAAAAAACATTATAATGAGCAGATGTAACCCCTTATACTTCAACACCAAGACTATAAAATGAAACAATGCATTTTGTGTATTGCGGGATAAACAAAATTGAATCTGCATGGAATTGTCTTTCCCTGACATGTACTGCTTGCATTGTTGATAAATATGATTTAAAAATACAAATAAACAAAAATCAATTTTTATTTAAATATTTTTTTATTTTAATCAGCTTTTTTAAAAAATTAAATGCTTTTTGGGAAAAAATATCTCTCTAAAAAATTGTGTTCTAGTTAAGTTTACATTATAATCCAAAGGCTATTCCTCATGAAATTAGTTTTTAATTTGTAGCAATAAGGCTTTTTTAGCCTTTCCAAATGCATGGTCTCCCAAAGGTTTCTGATTATTTGGAGCAATTTTTCTATCTAGAATATATTATCAACAATGCTTGGTTTTGCTATTTTCAAAACTATGCATTTGGGTCTGCATTAATGATAACATGCCTCCTTCTTAGCAAAAATGTTATAAAATAAACATCAGAATTGAGAAAAAGACCTTAATACCAATGTTCCTCTTCAAATCTATGCACACAGAATCAAACCCTTTATCTCTTATAGTGCTATGTTTCGAGACGTTCAATGAATAGAAGATTGTTTCGAATGGAATAGAGCTTCTGCCCAAAGAGCAACGTTTGAGAAAGGAGAGGAAAGCAGTAAAATGAAAGTGAAACCTTTTGAGCACAGTCCTCCACATCTTGGAATCTTTATGTGTATAGCAGCCTGAGGGTTCATATTATTCTCACTCTCTCCCTTGAGGAGAAAAACCTGTAATGTTATTGTTTTGGTTAAATAAAACTATTTAAATTGTTATTATTAAGGTAATGATTATTTTTCTCCTTCCAATAAAATACAACAGTTGTCCAAATATGATCTGAGTTGTCGAAATATGATTAACTGATTAAACTGGAGATAGTTCACCTTGCAATAATTTCATAATTATCTATTTATGTATATCTAATGGTATATAACAGTGATGGCGAACCTTTTAGAGACCGAGTGCCCAAACTGCAATTTAAAACCCACTAATTTTTTTGCAAAGTGCCAATACAGTTATTTAACCTGTATACAGGTGCCTGTGAAGGGACGATGCCGGGTGCCCACAGAAAGGGCTCCGAGTGCCACCTTTGGCACCCGTGCCATAGGTTCACCATCACTGGTATATAACCACCAAATCAGTAATTTTCTGATATAACTGTAAACCTAATCTGAAAAAGTTAATATTCTAAAAATGAAACCATCTGGTTGTAAATATTAAGATTAAAACAACTCCAACAAAAATAAGTCTTTATGTAGAAAATCATGATTTAAACCACGCCTTACTGACTAGTGATTTAAATTGTGATGATTTAAATCAAATCCACCCTGGCTGCATGATAAGGAAGCATCGCCCTTGAGTGTTTTTATGGTTTATTCACCTGGCTACCACAGTTGAAGAAGTAGTAGTAGTAGTAGTAGTAGTAGTAGTAGTAGTAGTAGTAGTAGTAGTAGTAGTAGTAGTAGTAGTAGTAGTTACCTGGAAAGGCTGCCATATTGAAAATGGAGTAGGCTTCTTTTCTCTTGCTCCAAAGAACAATTAAAAAAACACCCAGTGGCCTAAACATTTGGCTTCCGGTTTAATGGCCGAGGCTTCCGGTTTAATGGCCGACTGCATAAGACGCTAGGGGAATTCCTCCGTGGGATCCCCAGAGCGCACAGGGGGTTTAAAGAGTTCCGCGAAGACTCCGCGAACTCTAATAACCTCAGGGGGGTGCCCTGAGGGGTTGGGTACCGGCTGCGCCCTTTGCGGCTCTCCTCTCGCCCCGATCCGGAGGGGTTGGGGAGAAGGATTGAGCCGCGAGCGCTCTTGCGATCGCTACCCCTGTGCTGCGAAGTCTCGTTGTCTTAGCAGGAAGCCATTAGCCTCCAAGAACTCTATCTGTTTCTATCGGAGGAAGGATCAGCAGAGGCTGTTAAACGGCTAACTTGAAGAAAAGGATTATACCCGAAGAAACGAGAGCTGATTTGTTTACATCGGAATCTGGTTGGAGGCGGTGGAAGCTAAGCCATAAATATCCTTCGTGATACAAATTGGGCCTTGCGGTGAGGGGGGAGAGATACCCCTTCATTTACGAAGTGAGTTTGAACTATTATTATTTACATTGAAGTGGTGAGAAATATGGGACTTGGGGAGTCTTGACCGAAATCTGCAATTCAGAACTGGTGTTTGTAGTCACCCCCTCTTTTTTTGTGAAAGGACTGAGTGAATAAAGAAGAACGCCGGGGGTGGTGGTGGAGGGGACAGCTCCTTTTTTGAATACATTTCAAAGGACAGTGGTGCTTGGAGTTATTTCCCCCCTAAGGAGCTTGTATTATTTGATTTTACACTTCCAAAGACCTCGGAGAATTGACTTTTGGA
This sequence comes from Phrynocephalus vlangalii, assembly GCA_037367305.1. Classification (NCBI taxonomy): domain Eukaryota; kingdom Metazoa; phylum Chordata; class Lepidosauria; order Squamata; family Agamidae; genus Phrynocephalus; species Phrynocephalus vlangalii. The sequence goes on from JAWVWN010002539.1 coordinate 52,547, forward strand.
GTAACCTCCCCCCCCCCTTTTCCTTTTGTGAAAGGATTAAATACTTAAGAAGAATCTGGGAGACAGACAAAGAGGAGAATCTGCTTGGTTTTATATTCCAAAAGACCTCATTAGAGCTGGCGTTTCGAGTTACCCCCCCTCTTTTTTGGGGGGGAGCTACCTTCGTTACTTTGGATTTCTCAGTGCTCTGTTTTCCACTTTTGGGGGTGCTTTTGTGAGCAACTTTGGAGATATTGTTATTTGATTTTTGAATTTGTAAGAACTTTCCCTTCAGAGGCTTTCGTGAACAGGGATCTTCATTTTCTCCTATCTGAGAACTGTGTGGATTAGGCTTTTGGAAGAAGCTGAAGATATTCCTTTAATTCTTTCCCTTAATTTTTAATTATAGGGTTTTTTTGTGGGTTTCTCTTTGTGCATTTGGCTGCAGCGGAATTGAAAACCAAGTCATTATCTGTTTTTTTCGAGGCTCTTTTGCGGCTGGAAGGTCGCACTGTAGGAAAACAAGATTATGCTGCAGCTGTGAAGGCGACTGGAAAGTTCATCTCCTAGGTTGGAGTGCCATCTGGTGGATTATAAAAATTAATGCATCTGACACTGGCTAAGAAATTCCATTTCTTATGTTGGGCGCCATCTAGTGGATTTTGAAAATTATTGCATGTAAAATTCAATTTGAACGCTGTTTGGGGTGGGAGAATGCTTTTTACATAGAAAAATTCACAAAATTTGATAAATTGTTATTAATTTGATATGTGGGTAATTTAAAGTTAAAAGGACAAAAGGAAGTCTGATTAAGTAAATCGAATATTATTGATGGTAAATAGGTGATTATTAATTATTGGAGTATTAATTGGTTAATTTGATGGTTGAAGCTTATTATTATTTATTGATTGAATCAATTTGAATTAATGTCAATTTGTGATAAATTTATGAAAATTGTGCTCCATTGGAATAGAAGCTAATTAAAACTGAGATGGCAGAGAAGAAGAAGATGACACCTTTAAAAACAGAGAAGAGACTCCAGAGAGGAGGGCAAAGAATGGGAAGGATTAATGATACACATAAGGAGAGAATTTGAAAAAACGAAGAAAGTATGGACAGGAAACTATCAAACTAAAGGAAGATATGCAGAAACAAATTAAAGAGCAGTTTGGAGAACTATCAGCTCAAGTGAAGGATTTAAACGGTGAAAACAAAGAGCATAGAAGTCAAAGTGAAGAAAGTGCAGACAGAGGTTAAACAATGCAGAGAAGAAACAGAGAGAATAAATCAGGAGTGACAGAAGTAATGACCACACACAAACGAAATGGCTGAGGAGCTTGCTTTTCTTGAAAAGAGGCAAACGGCAACAGAATCTTCTGTTTTCGCTTGATACCATGGGAGGAAGGAGAAGATATTAAGGCCAAAGTAATAACTGAACTTGCGAAGTGGCTTGGGTGGCAAGAAGAAGAATAGCTGGTCAATCTCCCAAGGTGTTTAGATAACAGTCAGAGCAAAGAAATTGAGAGCGAAGAAGACACCAGGTGATGTTATTGTGTCAATTGGCATCTAATGGACGTGAGAGATAGAATTCTGAAACATAGTTACGACAACAGATTTGTGATTGAAGGACAACAATCCATATATATAAGGAGATCCCTCTTTAATTTTTGAGAAGAAGAGGAAGTTATAAACCTCTGGCAGAAACATTGAGAAGAAACGGTCTGAGATTTCCGCTGGGAGTTTCCGGAAGGCCTATCCTTTATCTACAAAATGAAGAGGTTTAAAATAACATCTGAGTCGGAGATAGGTAAATTTCTGAGAAAATATGGAGAAGAGCTTGGGTACAGGAAACCATTGAAGGAGGGGATAGACTACCTTAGGAGAAGGGGACCAAGGTTCAAGAAGAGGTGAGGGTGAAGAAAGAAGAGGAAGAAGAAGAGGAGTCAGATCTCTCTGATGAAAGGAAGGCAAAGCTTGACTTAGCTATGGCCAATATTTGAATAGAGACTGATAAAAATATATTTAATTTGAAATCTGCATGGTGCGAGAGTATTAACATGGAATGTTAATGGTCTGAACGAAAGACCAAGAGAAACAGGATTAGCATTTATTGAAGAAAGAAAACTTAGACCTGATTTGTCTGCAAGAAACACATTTGCAATGAAACACATGAAGATTCAAAAAAAACAAAATTCTGGGACAAGAAATTTGTATCGTCTGATAAATTGAAGAAAAGAGGAGTCGTGATATATGCAAAACATAAATTAGAACCTAAGTTGATAAGAAAAGATGAAGAGGGAAGATTCTTGATGGTGCAAATTACTTGGCAATCTGAAAAAATTTTCATCGTAGGAATTTATGCGCCAAATGAAAGGAAATCAGAATTTTATAGAGACTTAGAACAAAGACTGCTAGATTATATGGACGAAAAAACTCTTCTTGATGGGAGATTGTAATGGAGTAATGATGCCGGATCTGGATAGATCCCAGAAAAAGAAAGGCTCAGAAGGGAAATTACCAAAATCATTTTTTTGACTTAGTTAAAATTTTTTGGATGGACGGACATTTGGAGATTGAGACACCCCAAATGGAGAAACAGTTTACCTTTTTTTCTGAACCAAATCGGAGTTGGTGGAAGAACGATCACATATTTTGTTCCTAATGATATTTCACATAGAGTGATGAAAGTGGAAATTTTACCTAAAACGATCTCAGATCATAAAGCAATTGTGATGGAAGTTATAAAACAAAACTGCAAGGATTATACCGCTGGAGATTTGAATGAAAGTTTATTGGATTGAGACAGAGACTTTGCAAATACGAAAGAAACTTTTAGGAGACAAATTTTTGGAAAATAATTGGAGAAGAAAACACCAACAAACTCTGTATGGGATGCGAGTAAAGCTGTCATGCGAGGTCTCTTTATTCAAAGAAATTCATATCAGAAGAAACAGAAAGAAAAAAAGAAATATGAGATCTTAAAAGAAATGGTGGAGACAGAGGAAAAATTGGTGGAAAAAGCCAAAGGAACAGAAATGGATTCAAAAATTAAAGATGCTCCAAACCCCAGTTGTCAATGGTTATCAATCAAGAAATTGAGTGGAAGGTTAAGATGATGAGACAAAGAAACTTTGAATCGGCAAACAAAGTAGGGAAACTGTTGGCTTGGCAACTTAAATGGAAGCAAAAACCAAAAGGTGGTAGAACAAATTAGTAGTAGACAAGAAATTAGTGGAAGACCCAAGAGAAATTGTAAAGGTGTTTTCGGAATTTTTATAGAGATTTTATAACATGAAGAAAAAAAGAGGATCCGGAACAAATTGATAGATATTTAAGAGAGAAATGGATTGGAAAAAAATTCAACAAGCCAATTGTCGATATTGAGTGGAGAAAATTACCCCAACATGAAGTACAAAGTGCAATAGAGAGGGCAAAATCTGGAAAATCACCGGTCCAGATGGCCTGACTACAAAATATTATAAAAAATGTCAGAAGAAATGTTACCAATAATGGTGGAGGTGATGATGAAGTGCTAGAAAAAGGAGTTATACCTAATACCTGGAAGGAGGCATATATAACACTGATCCCAAAGGAGAACTCGGATGTGACAGATGTCAAAAACTAAAGGACCATTTCCCTTTTGAATGGAGATTATAAATTATTTGCCGATGTTTGGCCAATAGATTAAAAAGGGTTCTAAATGAATTACTACATAAAGATCAAGCGGGGTTTCTTCCTGGCAGACAGATGAAAGACAAATAGAGAAATATAATTGATATAATAGAATATCTAGAAGTCAGGAAGGAGAAACAAGCTGCTCTGATATTTATTGATGCTGAAAAACTTTTGATAATGTTTCTTGGCAATTCATGAAGAAGAATTTGGAATATATGGGATAGTGGGAACAAAGTTTTTGGAATGGTGTTTAATGCAATATACAATGAACAGAAAGCAATTTTATTGGTTAATAATGTGATAACAGAAAGTTTCCCCGATTGGGAAAGGTACAAGACAAGGGTGCCCACTGTCTCCATTGTTATTTATTACTGTACTGGAATATTGTTAGTTAAACTGAGAGATATGGGGCATTTAAAGGTATAATGTGGGGGATTAAGGAATATAAACTAAAAGCATTTTGCATGATGACTTGGTTTTGACATTAGAGAATCCTAAAGAAAGTATTATTGAGGTGATGAAGGTAATTGAAGAATTTGGTAAATTTAGCTGGCTTTAAACTGAATAAGAATAAGACAAAGGTCCTTATTGAAAAATGTAACTAAGAAAGATTGGGAAGAATTTGAAAAAACTGTCTGCTCTCTCAGTTGGTGAAAAAAGTTAAAATATTTGGGAATTAATTTATCTCTTACGAACTTGAATCTCTTTGAGGATAACTATACTATGGTTTGGAATTCGTTTAAGAGAGATTTGGAAAAAATGGATAGATTGAATCTGTCTTGATGGGAAGAATTTTCGGTGATAAAGAACGTCCCTACCCAAGGTTGTTATTTTTATTTCAAAGACCCCAATAATCAAAGGGACAGGCCACTTTAAGGAATGGCAGAAGATATTGTCAAAATTCGCCTGGCAAGGCAAAAGACCGAGAAAAAGATTCAAATTACAACAGATGAAGGAAAAAGGGGAGGATTTTGCCATCCAGACCTAGATTATTTTATGAAGGGCCTGTCTCGGTTTTGGATAAAAGAATGGAATCACTCAAAGTTGATGGGGATTTTGGTTTAGAAGGTCATGATAATAGATTTGTTGGGCACGCTTATTTTTTGGAAAGATAAAGTGAAAGTACAAAAAATTTTTTTACGAATCAGATTTAGAAAGTCACTACTTCAGGTCTGGGAACGGTTAAACCCAATTAGAGAGACAAAACCCCCGAGGTGGTTTCCCGATTGAAGCATGGGCGATCAAAGGAAAGAAAGAAGGAGTGGGGATCACAAAGGGGATGTTTATTCTTCTCAAAAAAAGGTTTTCCAGACTGAAATCTTATGAAACTGTTAAAAGAGGGGTTTTAACAGGTTGGGTTTCAGTACCATCATTAACATAAACACTTTTCAGAAAGACAGAAGGATGTCTGGTTTTGGAGAAAGGAATCTAAATTTCAAACCATAATCAGGGCCCAAAAAAAAAAAATTTTGACTAGATTAAAAATTTTCTTGTTGGAGTTGAATTTTAAAAATGAACAATCAAAAATGTATGAAAAAAATGGGCTATGGATTTGGGTCAAATATTGAGTTGATGTTGGGAAAGATTGGGGAAAAAAAACATAAGTTTACCGAAATTTATTTAAAAATAAAAAAAAAATTTGTTGAAAATATGTATAATGGTATATCCTCCAACGAAATTAGCAAATGTATAGGAAGAAAAATTTATTTTGGAAATGTAAAGAGAAACCAGGTGATTTTTTAATCATATGTGGTGGACTTGTGAGAAAGTAAGGAATTGGGCATGGATATATGATGAACTCAAAAAGATGTTAAAGTGCATTCCCAAAACGACCTGAACTTTTTCTGTTAGGGTTTTGGGGATAAGAAATTAAAGGAGCAATAGGAGCTTTTTTTATATTCAACAGCAGGGGCCCCGAATTCCCCTGGCACAGAACTGGAAGACAACTTATCCCTTTCTTTGGATAATGGAGGGCGAAATTACGGGGACTTTGCAGAGATGGCCAGACTGACAAGCAACTGAGGGATCAAAAACAACCAGAGGTTCCAAAAAGACGGCAAAAATTCAAGAACTACATGGAGATTAATTGTAGAATTAAGACTCTTACCGGATTAGGTAAAACCTCGAAGGACTTTTAATCTTTTTTTTAAAAACCTTTTCTAAAGTATATAAAAAAGGGGGTTTGTTTTGAAGGAAGGCTGGGAGATGAACAACGTTAAAACCGCGCGAAAACCGAGGAAGCCGAAACTTTAGTGAAGATTGACTCTATTTGTTAATGTTTAAATATGTTTTTTTTCTTTTTTTATATAAAAAATTTTAATAAAAATGTTTTAAAAAAAAATCAAATCCACCTTGGCTGCATTATAAGGAAGCATCGCCCTTGAGTGTTTTTTGGTTTTTCACCTGGCTACCACAGTTGAAGTAGTAGTAGTAGTAGTAGTAGTATAGTAGTAGTAGTATAGTAGTAGTAGTAGGTAAGTAGTAGTTACCTGGAAAGGCTGCCATATTGAAAATGGAGTAGGTTCTTTTTCCCTTTCTCCAAAGAACAATTAAAAAACACCCAGTGGCCTAAAATTTGGGGAAAGCCAGATAAACATTAGGAACACTCCCAGATGGTATGGGCTGTTTGAAAGTGATACACCTTGCTTAAGAGGGCTGTGGACTCTCCATGTCACTCCTTCACCAAAAGTAACAGAACGGATCCTATCCCCAAGGATGGTCTAGTCGTAGATTTCCCACCTTGTTGGGAGTTGGAGAGTGACCTTCGGTGTCATTTCCCCAGCCTGCAATCCCAAAATTGTGTATGCTTTTCCACAGAGCCAAAGAAAGTCCAGACTGTGTCCCCAAACCCTGACTGCATGCCCCACCAGCAAGACTGAATGAGTGATTGCTACATGGAAACAAACACTGCTTTGGGATTCATATCCAAAATTCGTTTCTGTATACCACTAATGTGTCTAGCCCAGTTGGGGGGTTCTATACAGTGATCCCAGCTTAAGGACATTTTATTTATTTATTTATTTATTTATTTATTTGATTTTTTGTTGATTGTTTTTTTTTTTTTTGGGGATTGATTGATATACCGTGTAGGGGGCCCCAAAAAAACCCCTGGGCATTTTAAAAAAAAGTTTAAACATAGATGATCCAAAAAAAAATTTTAAGTTTAAAAGGGGGAAATAAAAAAAAAAAAACCCCAACCAATTTTTTTAAATCAAATAAAAAACAAAAAAATTTTTCAAAATACATACAAAAAAATTTTTTTTTCCCAAAAACTTTAAAAAATCTTTTTTGCAATGACAGCAGCGGGATTTCCCGGGAAAAACTAAAAAAAAGGGGTAAAAAAAAAGACCCACCCACTGGCTTTATTCAAAAATTTTGGGCCCACAGGGGGCATGTGCCGGGGACTAAAGGGCCCCCTTCCCAAAATAAGCATTTTTTCCCTTTTAAAAATTTTCCCAAAACCCAATGCAAAAAAACCCCCCCCCTTTCCCCCCCCTTCACACAAAAAAAAAATTTACCCATTGGTGGGGAAGCCTTGTTTCGCCTGCATTTTTTTTTTACCCGGGGGGGGGCCCCCCTGTTTTTTTTAAAAGCAATATAGTTGTAGGGGCCCCCGTTAAATTTTTCCCCCCAAAATTTTCCTTTTCCCCTGAAAAAGGCAACCTCAAAACCCGGGGGTTTTGGGGTGATTCTGCTCTCCTTTTTAAAGGGGGCCCGATGGACCCAAAAAAATTTTGGGAAAACCAAAAACCAAAGGGAAAGACTGAAACCCGGGGGAAATACAAAAAATTTTTGAAGGGGGTTCCCCTTTTGGGCAAACCTAGTTTATTTACCCCCCCCAAACCCGGGGGAAAAAAAACCCATGTGGACCCCCCCCCAAAAAACCCTTTTCCCCCCCTTCCCCCCATCGGGGGCCCCAAAAAGGTTTTTTTAAATTTTTTTTTTGAGCCTTTTTGGGAAAGGGGGGTTAAGGGGTGAGGTGTGTGTGGTGACCCATTTTTCCTTTGTTTGAAGAAGGGGGGGTAAAAAACCCAATTTTTAAAAGAGTTTTTAAAAAATTTTTCCCTTTTCCCCCTTTCCCCTGCCTCAAAAAAGACTCCTGCCATGAATTTGGGGGCCCACCATCTAACCAAGGATTTTAAAAAAAAATTTCCCCTTTTGGTAAAGCACATCTTTTACCATGTAGAACGTCTGAATCTGTTTAAAAAGAAGAGCTTTTTACACTCAAATGTTTGATATGTTTTTTTTTTTTTTTATTTTTTATTAGGGGCCCAAAAAAGGGTATCGCCGTAACCTATTTTTGAACTTTTTGATTTAAAAATGGCCCAGGGAAAAACCCCCCCTTTTTTTTGTTTTAAAAGGGAGCTGCAAAAAGGGGGAGATAAACCACACAGCTTTTTCTCCCCCATCCCCCTGATAGTACGCAAAACAGGCAAAAAAAAATTTTCCCCCTATCTGATGTTTTACAGCAGGCTGTCCAAACCCAGGGGGGCCCCCAAAAAATGCCCCCCCAAATTTTTAAAAATTTCAAGCAGCAATCCCCCCTTTTCCCCTCCCCCCTTTTAAAAACCTGTCACTCACCCCCGGGGCGGGCCCCCCCCCCCGTGTCGGCTGGATACGTCAGTTTTTTTTTTGGGGGTTTTTTCCCTTTCCTCCCCCCGGGGGGAAACCCCCCTCTATCACCCGCCCTGCCTCCCCCCCCGGGGGGCCTAATTGCGCAGCCCCCCTTCCTCACCTCCTTGCTGGGGGGGCACTTATGTAAAAAAAGGGGGAAAATCTTTGGGTTTTGGGGGGCCTTTTTTTGGGGGGCCCAAAAGGCAACGCCCCGGACCATGAGCGTCTTGAAAACCAGATTTTTTGGGGTTTTTGTTCGGGATGTTGGGGGGGCCAACACCCTTTTTTTCCCCCCCTTCAGGTTGAATAGTCAGCCCCTACACCTTACCAAAAAAAGGCCCTCCTTGCAAAGAGTTTGGACTTTTTTGTTTTCAGTATCTGTGTTTGCCCGATAAAAAAATTTAAGGTCAGTTTTTCCGATACAACTGAAAATTTTTGGGCCCAAACCCCCAAATTAAAGGGGTTTTTTTAAAAATTTTTAGGCCCCCAAGCCGTGGCTTCTCTTGCCTTGGGGGGGCAGTTAAGGGGAAAGGGGGAAAAGGGCCCAAAGGCAAGGACAAAGGGGGGTGGGCCAGGCTGAAAAAAAGGGTTTAAAAAAAACCAAAAAAGGGTTTTTTTTTTCTTGGTTAGAGATTTTTAAAAAAAATAAACCATGCCCAAGGGTCCGGGAAAACCCCCCCCCTTTTTCCCCAAAAAAAAAAAATACCCCCCTTCCCGAAACCCCCCCCCATAAGACATGAAGGAAGAAGCCTTTGGGGAAAAATTCCCGATGGTTTAAACTGTTCGGCTTTTTGGGAAAAAAGCGCCCTGGGGGGGGGTGGGGGGTCCTTCTTTTTGGGGGTTTTTTTAAAAAAAGGAAATTTTGTGATGGGGGGGGGTTTTCCGGGGGGGCAGGGGGTTGGACTAGATGGCCCCCCTTTTTGGGTTTTTTTTCCAAAAAATTTTTTTTTAAAATTTCCCCCTTTTTTAAAAGGGGGCCCCCGTTTAAGTTTTGGGGAAATTTTTTTTTAATTAGATTTGTGCGGGGGTTGACTTTCTCCCAAAAATTTTTTAATTTTTTTTTATTTATAGAAAGGGCACGACTAAAAAAATGAAGTTTCGGTTTTTTGGGGTTTTTTGGAAGGGGGGTTTTCCCCCCTTGGGGGGGGTTTTGTTTTTTTGCGAAAAATTTTTTTTTAAAAAATTTGGGGTTTTTTTGTTTGTCGTTTGTCGTTTGTCGTTTTCCCCCCGTTTATTTGCGTGATTTGACTTCCCAGAGCAAGGGGGGGCCCCAAAAAAAGGGGCCAGCGCTTGGTGTTTTTGTGCCCTTGGGGGGGGGGGGGGGTGGGGGGCGGGGGGTGGGGGGGAGGGGGGGGGGCCCCGGGGGGCGGTGATGGGGGGCTTTGGGGGCGGGGGCCGCAGGCGGGCGGGTGGGCGGGGGGGGGTCAGGCCCCAGGCGGGTGGCGGCTGGGCGGACGGGGCAAAAGGGGGCCCCGTTAGGATATAAATTTGGGGGTAGGGGGGTTTTGTTTTTGGGCCCCTTTCCCCCAAATGTGTGTGTGTGCAAGCAAATTGATTTGGGGGGAAAAAAGAAAATAAAGGGAAAGGGGAAAAAAATAAAAAAATTTTAAAAAAAAATCCCACCCCCCCCTTTTTCCCCCGGCCACCATCCCCCTTTTTTTCCAAAATGGGGGGAAAAAAACCTCAACTGCCGGGAAAGGGAAAAAAAGGGAAAAAACTGCAAAATTCCCCTTTTAAACCCGAAAAAAAATGCGGGGGAAACAAAGAAAAAGTTTTAAATTAAATTTTTCCCCCCCTGCCTCCCCCAACTTAAAATTTTTAAAGCCCCCACCCTTTTCCCCCCCAAACACCCAAAACAGACCCCGCCACAACCCCCTCCACCCCCCCCCAAAAACCAAAGGGGCCCAAAATGAAATTTGGAAGGGGGGCCCTCGGTTTTTATGCCCTCTGGCACATCCAGAATGTCAGTAAAAACCCCCGGCAATGTCTTTTGGGGGAATGGTTTAAAAAATTTTTTCTTGGCCCTTTTTCCTTTTTGGCCCCCCCCAAAAGGGCGGTCTAAATAAATAAAAAAAAATTTAAAAAAAAAAAAAAAAAAAAACAATCGGGGGGTTTTTTTTTTATGAAAAAAAATTCCTTTTTCCCGGGTGCTACTTTTTTAAAAATTTGGGCCCTTTAAAATTTAAAAAAAAATTTTTACATGTTTCTGTGGTGATTTGGTGTGTTTTTTGACCAAAATTTAAAAAAAAAATTGCGGGGGGGCCTTTTTTTGGGTCCCCCCCCCCCGCATGGCATGGCGAGACGACGAGGATGACCCACCCACCCGGGGGGCCCAAACACCCCCGGACAGGAGAAGGGGGGGGGGGAAAAAAACCCGGGGGCCCCCCCAAAAAACCCCCCCTCTGGAAAAGGGGGCAAAGCCTCAGGCAGGAAAATTTTCGCCTTTTTTTTTTGGGGGGTGGGGTTTTTTTTTAAAAAAAAAAAATTTAAAAAATTTTTGTTTTTTGGGATTCCGCCAAAACCCAGATGACAAAAAAGGGAAAAGAAAAACCCCCAAAATTTTTTTTTTTATGGGTTTTTGAGTTCGAGTTCTGGGGGGTTTAAATTTTCTTTAAACCCCCTTTCCTTTAAAAGTAACAGAAACGAAAAACCGGGAAAAGGAAAAAAGACAAATTTCGAAAAATTTTTTCCATGTCTATTTATTTATTTATTTTTTTTTTTTTTTATTTATTTATTTATTTATTTATTTTTTTATTGCCATTTTTTTGTGAATTTGGCTAAAAGGTAAAAAGGAATAAATTATCCTGCATTCATAGGGAAGGGGCCCCAAATTTCCCCCAGCTCTAAAATAAATTGGAAATGAAATTCCACCTAATTCATCAGGGTTTTTTTGGGGGTTTCCATGAATTTAAAGGGAAAAAACAATTTTTTGAGGGGGGTTTAAAAAACGGAAAAGGTTCTTTTTTTAAAATTTTAAAAAAACTATATTGTTCAACCCCCTTTTTAAAGACCTGAGCACAGCAAGGGGAAATTTTTGGGGGGGACTTTTTGGCAGAGAAGGGTAAAGGTCCTGGGGAAAAAAAACCCCAAAAAAAAAAATTTTTTTGGTCCTTTTTTTGAGGGCCCCCGTAGGAAAACAAAAAAACCAAAAATTAAAAAACCCCCTTTTTTAAAAGTGGAAAAAAGTTGAAGCGCGTCTTATGTTGGTGCTCACATTTTTTTTATCCAACCATTCAGCCTGTTATTATTCCAATTTGCTCTTTGGGAAGTCGGTGGGGTTTTAAAAGGGGAGGCATTTTGTAAGAGGCTTTTTGGGGGGGGAAACTTTTAAGGGAAAAATTTAAAATGGGGGTTTTCTTGTTTCTTTTGGGCAGGGGTTTTTTTGTAAATTTTTTCCCGGGGTTTTTTCCCCCCAAAAATTGGGGAAAGGGGGGGACAACGCGAAAACCCTTTTATTGGGGGGGGGAAAAAAAGGGGGGGGGGAAATGGACTGGGGGGGGGGGGGGGGGAAAAGGGGGGAAATTGAGTCGTCAGAGCGCTGTCTACCAGGATGGCAATACAACAATTGGGAAGGGGGTTTTTTTTTTTCAGATGGAAACATGACCTAATGGGGTCGATACTTTTAATAATTCTGTTGCTTTGGCCCCTTGGGGAAAAAAAAATTTTTTCTTCTCTCTCAAATTTGGGGGGGGCTTTTTTGGGTTTTTTCCCAGGGGGGGCTCAAGGTGAAACTCCAAAAAACCTTTTTTTCTGCCAGGGGGGTGTTCTCCTTTAAAGCAACATGTTTCCATAGCTTTGGGGGGCACCAAAAAAACTATACCCCCGACCTTTTCCTGGCCCCCCCCTAAAATTTTAAAAAAAGTCAAAGCCCTATCATCCACAGCAACCACTAATTTTTTTTGCCCAAAAAGGGATGCATTGTTAGATACCCCATTGGGACTCCTAAGAACATAAGAAAAAGCCTTTTTTGGGGGAAGCCCAAAAGGGGCCCCCCCCAAAAACCCGCTTCCCGCATCTCACATGGCCCCACCTATGCTTTTGGGAAACACCCGGGGACTAGATGTCTGTCTCCCCTTTCCACTCCCCCCCCCCTGGGGGTTGAAGTACCCCGGGGGTTTTTAAAAAACCCCCCAGATGACACACCCATCATGGTTTGTAACCGGTTTTGGCTTTTCCCCCAGGATACTTCCCCAAAAACCCCTTTTTTTTGGCCCTCCCCCCCAGGGGGGGGGATCACCACATGCAGGGGGGGGGGTCTTGAGGGGGCCCCGGACTGCAAGGAGGGGGAAAAAACCTTTCCCTCCCTGAAAAAAATCAAAAACCCCGCATTTTTTATTTTTAAAGGGAAAAAATTTTGAAGCTGAGGCTGCAGTAATTTGGCCACCCATGAGGAGAGGGGGGTCCCCTTTTGGGGAAAAAAAACCCGATGTTGGGAAAAAAATTTTTGGCAAAAGGAAAACAGGATGGCATAGAATGACATGGTTGGAAAAAGGGCATATGCAACCTATGGGGGTTTACCAAAAAACCCCCCGGGGGGGAATTTTTTGGGGAAGGGGGGGAAGGCCTGGCGAGCTTGGTCCATGGGGTCACGAAAAATCGGCAAAGACGGAAGAATTTAAAAAAAAACAACAAACCCCAAAAAAACCCCAAAAGGGCCCCCTTTCCAAAAAAACCCCTTTTTTGTGGCCAGGGAGTTACAGACCCCAAAAAAGGGGCTGGGGGGGAAAAAAAAATTTTCTTTTTTCTGTTCTTAATCTCCCCGCTCTCCCGTCTGAGTGTAAAGTCCCCTAGTTCTGGTATTTTGTAGAGGGGGAAGGCGTCCCCCTATCCACTTGGCTTCCTGGGAAATTTCAAGTCCCCAAAATTGGGTTTTTTTAAAATCCCCCGGAGCCCCCCCAAAACCCCGAAAGCTGAGAGTTTGCAAAACCCAAGGAAAAAGCCCCCGGAAAGGGGTTTTGGGAAAATTGAAAACCCAAAAAACCAAAAATTGGGGTTTTTTTTTGGGGGAAACCCGTTTTTTGGGGGTGATTTTCCCCCCATGGTGATCCCCCGCTCCCCCAACCCCCCATTGAACCCCCCCTAATTGACGGGGTTTTTTGACCAAGGCCTGACTGCAGGTAAAACTGTGCACACAAAACCGGGGGGGTTTAACCCCCTTTTGTTTGGGGTCAGGGTTTAAAAAAAAACCTTCGATCCTTCCGAGGTCGGGGAAAAATTTAAAATTTCCCCGCTTTGCTTGGGGGGGGGGGGAATGTGTCCAAAATTTTAAATTTTTTTGTAAATCCCAAAAAAGGGGGTACTTGAAGTGGTATGGGGCAGTTTAAAAAGCAGAACTTTTTCCCTTTGGGGTTTTAAATAACACAAAGGGGAATCAAAATTTCTCCACACACCCCCCCCAAAAACCCACCATACGCCCCCCCCCCTGAAAAACCCCCTTTGGAAAAAAAATTTTCTGTTTTTTGTTTCCCCCTTGATAGACATTTTTTCAGCTGCTCCCGAAAATTGGGTTTTTTTATCTTTTTAAAAGCTTAAAATCTTCCCCAAAGGGAAAAAAAAAATTTTTCTATCTACTATTTTCCCCATCTATCTTTCAAAACTAATTTTCTATAAAACTATCTATCTTTTTTTTAAACGAAAAAATCCAAAAAACCCCAACCCTAAAACAGGGGGGATTCTGGAAGTTCTTTTTTTTAAACAGGGGCTTTTTAAACGCCCCCCAAACCCCGGGGGGAAATTTGGGGTTTCCCCGCTCCAGGCTTAAAAATGTTTCCCCAACCAGCCCCGGGAAAAATTAAAAAGGGAAAATTTAAAAATCCCCACCACCCCCCCCCTTTTTCGGGGCCCCGCGCCCCTTTTTAATTTTCCCCTTATAGGGGGAAAAAATTTTTTTTTTCCCGGGTAACAAAAATTTGAGGGGGGGGTTTTTCCTTTTTTTTTTTTTTTTTTTTTGGGGTCCCCCCCCCTTTTTTGAGCTACTTTTACAGAAATAAATGTTGCTGGAGGGGGAGGGGGCAGAAGGGGGGGGAGGGGCCCCTGCTTTTCTTTCTCTTTTTTTTTTTCCCCCCCCTCACGCAGCCAGCAGCCAGGAATTTTGGGAAAGGGGGGGGGGAAAAAGGAAAAGAGCGATGAACCCCTAAGATCTCTGGTCCAATTTTTGTGGCCCCCCGGATCTTAGGGGTCGTGTAAAAAGGCCCAAGGAACTTTTCCCCAAAATTTTTACAGCAAAATTTTAAAAAACTTCTCCTATAACCCCCCCTTTTTTTCCCCCCAATAAAGATTTTTTAAAAAACAGGGGGTTGGGTTTTTTTTTGGTTCAATTTTTAAATCAAAAAAAGGGGACAACAAACCACGAAATTTTAAAAAAAAAAAACAAGGGGAAAAAAAAAAACCAGCAATGAAGAAACTAAAAAAAAAACCATCAAAAATTTTAAAAGGTTTTTATATTGGGGACCAGGATCAAAATCAACCCCCTTTTTTTTTTTATTCTTTTAAAAAAATTTTTCCGAAGCTGAGCCCTGGCTAGAGATGTGAAGGCCTTTTGGGGGGAAAAAAAAAAAAAATTAAAAAAAAAAAACCCCTCTCCCTCCCCCATTAATTTTTTAATGAACCTTTTGGGTTTTTTTTCCTGAAAATTTTTTGGAAAAAAATTGGGGAAAAAAAAAAAAAAAAGATTGTGGAAAAGTTTTATTTAACATGATGAAAAATTTTAAAAGGCCCCGGGGGGGTTTTTAATATTGTTCAAATAAAATTTTTTAAAAAAAAGCTAGTAAAAAAAAAATTTTTTCTGATTTCTGTGCACTAAGGACAAAAAGGGGGGTCCCCCGGGTTTCAAATGAACTTCCAATGGGGGGGGAAAAAGATGTGTTTTATCCCCCTTTTTTTTAGCTGCTAAAATTTGGGAAAAAGAAAAAGAAAAAAAGGGTTTTAATTTTTTTTTTTTGATTTTTGGGAAAAATGTTTAAAGTTTTGCAAAAAAAGTGTTGCTTATGTAGTGCCTTTTTAGCGTGTAAATAAGAATCAAAAAGATACCACCCCAAAACAAACTGAAAAAAGGAAAAGGAAAAGGGAAGGGGGAAAGGGAAAAGGGGGGGGGGGGAGAGAGGGAAAAAAGAGAGGGAGAGAGAGAGAGAGAGAAACATAGAATTCCCCCGAGTTTTGGGGAAAAAACCTCAAGGGGGCCCCCCCAGTCCAACCCCCCCCCCCGGGAGGAACCCCCCCCCCCCCACAGTATTTCCTCAGATGGCCCCCCCCTTTTTCTTTTAAATTTTTAAAAACCCCCCAAAAAAGGGAAAACCCCACCCCCCTCCGTGGCAGCATAATTTTCCCCCTTTTTGAACAGCTCTGGCCCTGAAATTTTTTCCCAATGTTTTAAAAATTTTTAAAACCCTTTTTCCGCAGTTTTTTAAACCATTGCCCCCTTTTGTTCTTGTCTCTGAAATCCCCTGGAAAACAAAAACCCCCCCCCCCTACGATATGAAAACCTTTTTTTAAAATTTTTTAAAAAAAGCCCCCAAATTTTTTTTCATATCCCTTCTCAAAAAATTTTTTTTTTAAGGCTAAAGTTTTTTCCCCCCCCCCCTAAGCCCTCCTTTGTAAGACATTTCCTCCCAAACCCCTTTTTTATCCCGGTTCCCCCCTCCTTGGACCCCTTTTAAGATTGAAAAAAACCCCTTTTCAATGGGGGAAATCGGGGGGAAAAAACCCCCCAATTTTTTTTCATACTATTTTCTGTTTCACTTAGGGAGGGCAAGGAACAAAACCAGAAGCAATTTTTCCCCCCTTTTTGCCCTTTTGGGCCCCCCAGGCTCTAACCTGTAGGGGGAGGGGCCGTGGGTTTTCCCGAAGAAACCCTTTAAAGGGCTAAAAAGGGAAAAGGGGGAGACAGGGGGAAAAACTCCCCAATTTTTTAAAATTTTTTCCCGGAAAAAATTTAAAAAGGGGGGTTTTTGCCCCCAGGGCTTCTGGGGGCCGCAAGAGGAAACGTTTTTAATTTTTTTCGAGTAATTTTTAAAAGGGACCCCAAAAAGGGGGAAAAGGGGAGGCCATGAAGGATTTTTCCAAAAGGGTTGTTTTTTTTGGAAACAGGCCCCCCTTTTGTCTTTTTTTCCCCGCTCCCGTGGGAAATTTTTTTCCCTAAAGATTTTTTAAGAAAAAAAAAATATTGAATATAAAAAAATTTTTTAAATTTGGGGGGTACAGAATCCCTTTAAAAAAAAGGGGCTGGTAAAGTATTCCCCATAGGCAAAGAAAAGGGCCCTTTTCAAAACCCCCGGGCTGAGCATGAGGAGATTACCGCTTTTTTTTTTGGCGGGTTACTTCACAAACCCTTTTTTTCCGAAATTTTCATTTGTCCCCCTGACAGCTTTTTTTTGCAGCCCCCCGGGGTTTTTTCCCTTTTCCCCGTCCCTGTTTGGGTTTTAAATCGTGGTTTTTAAAAAATTTTTCTTGTGACAAGTGTTACTTACGGCCTTTTTTTTTGAAAAGATCTGTTTTTTTTAAAAAAAAAAAAAAAATTTAAAGGGTGCGGGGACCCCCCCCTTTTTTCCCCTCAGTTCGAAATTTTTTTAACCCCCCCCTCAAAAAAAAGGAAAAAATGGAGGGAAAAAAAATTCAAAAGGGGGAAGATTGCCTTCTTTTCGTGAAGTTGGTTAAAACCCCAAAAGGGCCCTTTTTCCCGAACGGAACAGAGAAAAAAAATTCCCCCCCCCGGGGCAGGTAAAAACTTTTTTAAAGCTCTTTTCCCCCGGTTTTTAGAAAATTTTTTTTCTTTTAAAAATTTTTTGGGGGCAATGAAGGGTTTTTTTTTTTAATACCTGGTTATTCAGGGGGGTTTCCCCTTTTGGGTTTCCCCAAAAATTTTTTCACCATTGCAAGCCAGGGGGGGGCCCCCTTGTGGTAAAAAAAGCAAACAGGGGGCTTTTTTAAAGGGGGCCCCGGGTAGGGATGGGCCCCAAAAAAGAAAAATGACACACTGTCATTTCCTTAGCTAAGAAAATTTTAAATTTTAAACCCCAAAGGGGGGGCGTGGCGTTTTGTTTAAAAAAATTTTGGGCATTTTCCCCCCTTTTTTAAAGAATGATTTGTTTCTTTTTGGGGGGAAAAGGGTCCCCTGGGGGGTAGAGAAAACCCAAAATTTTGGGGTGAAAACCCCCCTTTTGGGCCCCCTTTCCCCCTTTTAAACCTCGATATTTTGGGGGAAAAAGGTTTTTGGGGGTTTTTTTTGGGCCAAGTTATTTTTTCTCCAAAAATTTTGGGGGGGCCCCTGGAAAAAAAATCTTTTTTCAGTGCAAAATTTTTTTTGCTTTTAAAAAATGAACCCGGCAGGGGGGGTGCATAAAAAAAAATTTTTTTTGGAGCTTCCCCAAGGGGCCCCCCCCCTTTTAAACACCCCCAATTGGGGGGGGGGTTTTTGGGGGGAGGGGGCCAAGTCATTGAACCCCCAAAAAAAGGGGGCCCCCAGGAAAAAAGAAAAAATTTTTTAATTTTTAAAAAACCCTGAAAATTTTTGATTCCCATGCAGCAAGGGGGGGATGGGGAAAATTCTGGTGGGGGTTTTCCCCCAAAATTCCCCCCCGAAAATTTTTGCCCCAAAAAAAAAATTTTTTTTTGTTTCATTTTTTTTAAAAATTTTTTTTTTCCCCAAAAAAAAAAAATTTGTAAACAAAATGAAACGAATCAAAAAGGGGGGGAAAGAAATGAAAAAAAAAAACATTTTTTTCTTTTTTTTTTTCCCAAAACAGAAGCAGCCAAAAACCCTTTTTTTTAAAGGGGCCCCCCCCCTATTTCTACTACTACTAAAACTACTACAAATTTCCCCCCATACTACTTACAACTACTAAAAACTACTACTACTACTACAGGTACAAGCTTCAGGGGAAAAAAAATTATTCTACATCAATATTTCATCAAATTTTTTTCCTGAAAAATTTAAAAACCCCCCAAAAATTTTTAAAAATTTTTATTGAGTATTTCTTGGTATTTTTTCTTTTTTTCTTCTTCTTTTTTTCGTTTCATATAGATGGGTGATTTTTAGGCATGGTTTATAGGGGGAACCTCGTGTTTTTTAAATAAGGGTAAATAAGAGAAAATAAATTTTATTGATCCCCATCTGGGGAAATCCTTGTTACCCCCAAAAACCCCATAAAAAAAAAAATTAAAAAAGGCTAGGGGAAAAAAAAAAATGTAAGGTGTGGTTTTGAGAGAGGGGAGAAAATAGCTAATAGAGAATTTTAAAAAAAAAAAAAAACCCCCAAAATTTTTAAAAGTTACACTAAAAGGGAAAAAAAAAATAAAACTAAAAAAGGAAGCTACAGTAACCCCATTTGAAATTGTTTAAAAAAAATTTTGAGTGAAGGTCCACAGCAGTGGGAATAAAGGAATTGCGGTAGTGCTCCCCCCCAAGGGGGGGGTCGGGTTTTGCACTGAACAGTTTTCGCTGAAACCTCCATTGTTTGGGGGCTTTGGGGGAAAAGGAAAAAGGGTTTTATAAAAGGTTTGGGGGAAACTTCCCAAAAATTTTCCCCTCTTACCCATCTCCCCCAGAATCCGGGGGGGCACCCCCAAAACAGAGTAGCCCTCCTGACCGCTGTTCACCCCGTTTTTAAAACCCCCCTTCAGTACTCCCCGTTTTTCCCCCGCAGATACATTTTAGAAAAAAAAGCTGAAGCTACCACAGAGCCCTAAAAAATCCGTAACATGGGGGCCCACACACTCTGAAGGACCTAAAATCCCCTTTTAGGATTTTGGGGGGGGGTTTGCCCCCCTTGTATGGGGGATAGTGTTTTAGCCCAAAACCCCCGTTTATTAATTTTTTTTTCATTTTCGTTTTTAAATTTTTTTTTTTTTTGTTTATTATTTTTTATGGTAACAGGGAAGCCTCATGTTCCAAAAATTTTTGGGGGTGAAACATTTCCTTTTTTTGGGCCCTTTAAGTCACCTAACTTTTTGGGGGGTAAAAAAACCTTTCATTTTTTTAAATGAGTTGTGTTTCGGGGGGGTTACAAAGGGGTTTTCCGGGGTTTCATGGCATACCATTTTTTTTTTATTTTTTCGCCGTTTACCCCGGGCCCCCTTTTCAGAAGTGGAAAAGGGGCACAGGGGGGGGGTGGGGGGTGCTTTGACTTAAATTTTATCCCCCCCAAATTTTAAAACAGGGGGGGGAGTGGGG
This sequence comes from Phrynocephalus vlangalii, assembly GCA_037367305.1. Lineage (NCBI taxonomy): Eukaryota > Metazoa > Chordata > Lepidosauria > Squamata > Agamidae > Phrynocephalus > Phrynocephalus vlangalii. Next base: position 71,982 of record JAWVWN010002539.1, read on the forward strand.
GTGTTACAGAAAAAAAAGCTGCTATTTTCCCCCCCGCTACAATATTTACATTTTTTTTTTTTGGCCCCACTGTCTGGACTCAGAGCAAGTTGGACCCCAAAAAGGAAAAAAGGGGGGAACGTAATCGGGGGGGCAGGAAGTTTTAGATCTTTCCATCCATCAGAAAATTTCGCAAACTCTGAACGTGGGAAAAACCCGGGGGGAAAAACCCCAAAGGGGGAAGGGGCGCCCCTTTTCCCCGTCCAAAAATGGCCCCCGGAAAATACCATTTTTCCCCCTTCCCTCCAAAAAAAAAAAAATGACCCCGGGCTGCTTGAGTCTAACCCCCAAAGGGGTTCTGCTTTAAAAAGGGGCTTTGGGGTGCTCTGAAAAAGAAGAACTGAAGCAAAGGAAGTGCCAAAAGGGGAACCCCGGGCCAGTCTGAGAGATTTGGCTGGCTGAGGAAAAGGGAAAAAAAAGGGGGCTCTCTCCCCCCCCCCCCCCATTCCATGTACCAAAGGTAAGCAGATTTTTGAATATTTTTTCTTTTGCATTATAAAAAAAGGGAACGGGGTTTTTCCCCCAAACCCCCCCCCGGGGAAAGCTGAACATACAAAATAATGTGGATAGAGGGGAAAAAATCTTCTCCCATCCCCAAAAACCCGAAAATAGGGGAATTTTTCTCAAAAATTTTTTGGGGTTTGGGGGGGTGGGGAAGAGCCCAAAAAAAATTTTTTTTTTTTCCCGGTGTTGTTAGTTTTTTGGAAAAATTCCCCGGGGCCCCCGGAGATGGTTAAAGGGGGGCGGCCTGGATGCCATTTTTAAAAGGGGGTTTTGGGGGCCCGATTCCCCAAGGGGAAAGTCCACACAGGTTAAAACCGGAAGGAATTGAAAACCCAGGCTTAAAAATGGGGTTCTTCAAGGGGGGATGCAGGGGAAAAAGGGGGCAGGAACAGATATCAGTCCGTGGTCCCAGAGGATTTGGGGGGGCCCCCGTGAGATAAAAGGAAGCGACCCAGATGGGCCTTTTTTTTCCCCCATGGGTTTTTTTTAGTTCTTATTTGGGAAGGGCTACTTGGGGGGGGGACAGTTGCAGGTTGTTCAAACCACACCCCTTTTTTTTTGCAAAGGCCCCCCAAAAATTTTTTTTTTCCCAAGTTATTCCCTTAATCTTCCCCCAAAAGGGGGAAACCCCCTTCCCGGGGGGAAGCATCATTTGCCTTGTTTTAAATGAGCTGGTTATTTTTTGCAAAAATTTTTAGTTGCCTCCCCTTTTTCCCCAAAAAAAAAATTTAAGCTCAAACTTGAGATCGCGGGGGTGCTGGGACATGATAAAGTCGTAGAGGGAAGGGGGGGTCAGAATGTTAAAACATAAGAACTTTTAAAAAATAAGAAGAGCCCTGCTGGATCAGGCCCCCCAAAAGGGCCCCCCTAGTCCCGCTTTTTCCCCCATTCACAGGGCCCCAAGGGTTTTTTTTTTGGGGGCGCATGAGGGGGAGATACGTCTCCTGATAACCCCCTCCTTTAATTTTTGGCCCCCTTGGGGAAAAAACCCGGTTTTTAAACCCCCCCGGGGGGGTTTAAAAATCTCCATCGGGTTTTTAAACCCCTTTTTTTGGGCTTTTTTCCAGGAAACTGTCCAATCCCCTTTTGAAGGCATCCCCCTAAAATGCCCTCACCACATTTTGTGGCAGGGGGTTCCATAGAAATTTCAAAAGCGCTGGGTGAAAAAATATTTTCTTTTTTCAGTTCTTACCCCTCCCCCCCCTCAATTTGAGTGGTGTCCCCAAATTCTGGTATTTTGGGAGAGGGAAAGAGCTTCCCTCTATCCCCCTTTACTCATACCCGCAAAATTTTGTATGTCTCAAAACATAACCCCCCCCAATTGCCTTTTTTCCAGACTGAAAAAGGCCCCAAAAGTTTTAGCCTTTCTTCATAAGGGGGGTGCCCCACCCATAATTTATTTTAGTCGTCTCTTCTGCACCCTTTTTCCCGTTTTCCCCTATGTCTTTCTTGAATCGGTGACCAGAATTTTTACACAATACTCCAGGTGGGGCCTTACTATTTTTTTGTATAATGGCATTTTTAATGTTGGCGGGTTTTTTTTTTCAATCCCCTTTTTGAAAAACCCTAGCTTTGGAATTGGCCTTCTTAAACCGCTGCCACACATTGGGGAGACACCTTCATGGAGCTGTCCACCAACACACCAAGACCCTTTTTTCCTGATCCTTTCACGGATAACTAGACCCCAGGGGTTTGATAGATGAATTTCTCAAAAGATAGGGGAAAAAATTTTTAAGGAGTGCACAAAATTTTTGGGTAGAACCTGGCAAAACCGTAATTTTTGAAAATCCAAGATGGAGAAAAAACCAGCCCTAGGAGGTCAGGAAATGAAAAGTGTTCTATTATATACTCCCCCATCCCAAAAAAACCCCCAAAATTTAGTTCTGGTTTGGTTTCACAAATACGGGGGACACCCACAAGCGGGGGTACTCTTTTTTAGCGACCTGGAAAGGGAAAGGAAAAGGCTGAGTAAACCATGACCCCTGCTACCGGGGATTCAACCCTAGGTTGTGGGCAAATTTTTCCCGAGTACTGGCTTTTTAACCCCCTGTCCCACAGGGCTCAGTGGTTAAATGAAAAACCCTTTTACCCAGCAGCTGCTGGTTTGGTGTAAATTCTAGTTTAGGTTTCACACTTCTTACCCCCTGACAAAAAACAACAAAAGGGACACGGGGGAAAGGATTTTTCTTAGACCCTGCTTGCTGCTGAAATTTTATCGGAGACTCACCCCCAACCCCTTCTTTGCTTTTTGATGCAAAGGGTCAGAAGTGCTGTTCCCCCAAACACCCGATCCCTCGGGTTTAAGGGTTTTCCCCGGGCTTGCCTAGAAAGATGGTTAGAAATTCTTTAAGGGCTGCTGTTCCACTTCCTTCCCAATGCATAACTCCCCAAATTGCACAAAACCTAGTCCCCCCTCAACCCCCTCCCTTTGCCCCATGTTTTTTTCTTCTTTGTTTTTTTTTGTTGTCCCAGTGCTGAAAAAGGGACAAAACACTTTAAAAACAGATGCCTTTGGTTTTGAACCCACAAGACCAAAGGTCAGGGGGGAAAAGGGTAAAGGGTGGGCTTTGGATACAGCCACCTCCCCCCAAAATCTGTGTTCCTTCCTTCCAGATGTTTTGGACCACAACTCCCACAGTCCTTTCCCAAATTGGGCAAGAAGGGTTTAAAAATTTCTGGATTGTTCCCAAAACTCAGAAGGGGCCCAAAATTTTGGGGCATGCCTGTTTAACGGATTCTCCCTAGAAAGGGTTTGGAAAACGCCCCCCCAAAATTGAAACATAAACCCCTGTGCCACATCTTACCAAAAAAACGTTTGGGTCTCGGAGATTACGGCTTTCCCCAAAAAAATGTCATCTTTCCCAAAATCAAACAGCTCACGGGTTTGAATCCCGATGCCCCCCGGCGGAGTGGGTTCCCGCGATAACCTCACTCCCGCCAAACCCAGCAGTTCAAAAAAAATGTAAATGCAAAATAATAAATAATTAAAACCGCCATAAAAAGTGGGGGGGAAGGGAAAACAGGGGTTTCCTTTTAAACCCCCGCCACCAGGGGGCCCCTGGACTTGTACAACACTGGCTCTTTGGGTTGAATACGGAAATGGCCCCACCCCTAGAGTTGGACATGACTTGCATGCATATGTGGGGGAAAACCTTTTTCCTTTTGACTGAATGGACAAAAAAATTTTTACTACTTGCGTTTTAGGTCTTTATTTTGGGTTTAAAATGGCCAAAAAAAGGGGAAAAAGGGGGGAATTGCTTATTTCAGTCCCGCTCGGGGCAAGCTTTTGGGGGGGCGGGGGGGGGGGGGAGAATGAAACCAAATTCCTCTCAAAAGGAAATCCCTTTGCAGTGGGGTTGGAATGTTTTTAAAAGGTGTGGGCCCAAAAAAAAAAGCCCGAACAAGACAAGGAAGTCCAGGAGGGGGAAATAGACCCGAGTCAATGAAGAACACTGAGACAAAAAAAACTTCCCCCCTTATAATCAGAGGGGGGGAACCATAGCAGAGAACACAATTTTCCCGCTTTTTCCCTGTTTTAACCCTTGGGATTTTTTAATTCCCTTTGAAGGGTTAAGCACCTTGAAATGGGGTTTATAAATATTTGAAACATAAAAAAATCAAGTTGGAAGGGGCCCCACACTTGGATTTTGGGATGGAATTTTAAACCCCTTTCCCCTCTCCTGG
>JAWVWN010002540.1:0-50490 GCA_037367305.1 Phrynocephalus vlangalii
TTTTCAATGAAGCTCCCTTTTAACTCCCATGCATTTTTAAAGATGACTTCTCGTTTGAGTTCATTTAGCCTCCTAAGTGCATATTCTGACTGAAGCTCATCCACATTCAGCATTTCCGTGGTTTCTTCCCAGTATGGGCTTGTTGATATCTCCTAAGATGACTACTCTGTGTGAAGTTCTTTCCACATTGCATGCATTCATATGGTCTATCCCCAGTATGAATTTGTTGATGTGAGCTCAAGGCATTACTGCGACTGAAGCTCTTCCCACATTCCATGCATTTCTATAGTTTTCCCCCCAGTATGAGTTCGTTCATGTTTCCTAAGAATACTATTCAAACTGAAGCTCTTTCCTCATTCCATGCATTTATTTATATTATTTATTTTATTTATTTATTTTTACAGCTTATAATGCCGCCCACTACCCAAGGTCTCTGGGCGGCTTACAACAAGGAATTAAAACAGTTAAGACGTCAAATATCAATAAATAATTAAAACAACAGCAAAACCTTATACTAAAATCATCACTAAAATTGCCATCAAAGGACCCCAGTCTATGTTGTACCAATTAAAAAACTTCTGGAACAGGAAGGTTTTTACCTGGCGCCGAAATGTCATCAATGTTGGCGCCAGGCGGATCTCACTTGGGAGGGCATTCTCCTTGGAGGGCATTCCATAACATTTATATGGTTGCTCACCAGTATGGATGCATTGATGTGTCCTAAGATTGAGTTCGTTGATGTATACGAAAGGTACTTTTCTCTCCAATAATGAGTTCGCTCATGTGTCCTAAGATGACCGTTCTGACTGAAGCTCCTTCCACATTTTATGCATTTATATGGTCCATCGCCAGTATAAGTTTGTTCATGTGACCACAAGGTATTTCTGCAACTGAAGCTCTTCCCACATTCCATGCATTTAAATGGTTTCTTCCCAGTATGAGTTTGTTGATGTGTCCTAAAATATTCATTCTGACTGAAACTCTTTCCACATTCCATGCATTTATATGGTTGCTCCCCAGTATGGGTGCGTTGATGTGTCCTAAGATTGCTACTCAGACTGAAGCTCTTTCCACATTCAATGCATTTATAGGGTTTCTCCCCTGTATGAGTTCGTTGATGTCTCCTAAGTCTACTATTCACACTGAAGCTCTTTCCACATTCCATGCATTTATATGGTTGCTCCCCAGTATGAGTTCGTTCATGTTTCCTAAGAAGACTATTCAAACTGAAGCTCTTTCCTCATTCCATGCATTTATATGGTTTCTCCCCAGTATGAGTTTGTTGATGCGTCCTAAGATTACTATTCTGACTGAAACTCTTTCCACATTCAATGCATTTATATAGTTTCTCCCCAGTATGAGTTCGTTGACGTATACGAAATGTACTGCTGTCACTGAAGCTCTTTCCACATTCCATACATTTATATGGTTTCTCCCCAGTACTAGTTTGTTGATGTATATGAAAGGTACTTTTGTCACTGAAGCTCTTTCCACATTCCATGAATTTATATGGTTTCTCCCCAGTATGAGTTCGTTGATGTATACGAAAGGCACTGTTGCCACTGAAGCTCTTTTCACATTCCGTGCATTTATATGGTTTCTCCCCAGTATGAGTTCGTTGATGTTTCCTAAGAAATATTCCACTGAAACTCTTTCCACATTCCATCATTTATATGGGTTTTCCCCAGTATGAGTTCGTTGATGTTCCTAAATAACTTCAACTGAAGCTCTTTCCACATTTTTCCATGCATTTATATGGTTTCTTCCCCAGTATGAGTTCGTTTGTATACCAAGTTATATCACTGAACTCTTTCCACATTCCATGCATTTAAAATGGTTTCTCCCCAGTATGAGTTGTATGTGATACTAGACGAATCTTTCCACATTCCATGATTATATGGTTTCTCCCATATGGTCGTTGATTTACAATATTTGAGAACTCTTTCCACATTCCATGCATTTATATGGTTTCTCCCCAGTATGAGTTCGTTGATGTTCCTAAGATCTACTTCGACTGGGAAAATCTTTCCCACATTCCATGCATTTATATGGTTTTTCCCCCTATGAGTTTGTTGATGTCCTAAGGATTACTATTGACTGAAGACTCTTTCCACATTCCATGCATTTTATGGTTTTCTCCCCAGTATGAGTTTGTTGATGTTCCTAAGATTTCCATTCTACTGAAACTCTTTCCACATTCCATGCATTTAAAATGGGTTTTTCCCAGTATGAGTTCGTTGATGTATCCAAGACTCTTTCACTGAAGCTCTTTCACATTCATGCATTTATTTTGGTTTCTCCCCAGTATGATTTGTTGATGTGTCCTAAGATTACTAATTTTGACTGAAACTCTTCCACATTCCATGCATTTATATGGTTTCTCCCAGTATGAAGTTCGTTGATGTCCAAGACTACTACTTTAAATGAAGCTCTTTCCCATTCCATGCATTTATATGGTTCTCCCCAGTATGAGTTTGTTATGCCTAAGATAACATTTCTGCCGAAGCTCTTTTCACATATGCATTATATGGTTTCTCCCCAGTAGAGTTCGTTGATGTTCAAGGTATACCCGCTTTAAACTCTTCCAACATTCCATGCATTTAATGTTTTCCCCAGTATAGTTTGTTGTGCATCCCAAGTACTTTTACTGAAACTTTTCCACATTCCTGCATTTATATGGTTTCCCCGACATCATTTTGAATGGTCTTTCCTTGTTTTTTCCCTTGTTTTTCCTGACTAACTTTTTTGACTGAACTCCTTCCACATTCCATGCTTTATTTGGGTTTTCCCCAGTATGAGTTCGTTGTTTCAAAAGTGTCAGGCTTTCCCCCTTCATGCTGTTATTGGTTTTTCCCGTAGATTTTGAAGATATATCCTGAACCCACAATCCATGCATTTATAGGTTTTTCCCCAGTTGATTCGTTGATGGTTTTAAGAATATCACTGGCCTTTCCCATTCCATGCATTTATATGGGTTTTCCCCAGAGAGTTTGGATTTTCCTAAGATTACATTTTTACTGAACTCTTTCCACTTTCCCTGCATTTATATGGTTTCTCCCCAGTATGAATTGTTGTTTTTAAGAACATGGATGAAACTCTTTCCACATTCCCTGCATTTAATGGTTTCTCCCCAGGGGGTTTAAATTTAGTTTTTTAATTATCCTAAGATTTTTTTTTCAAAAACTTTTACTAACTCTTTCCACTTCCATGCATTTAATGGTTTTTCCCCCGTATAGTTTTTGATGTTTCAGTCTGTCCCAAAAGAAGCTCTTTCCACATTTTTTAAAAAGGGTTTTTCTCCCGAGTATTCTATCGCAAAAAACTTGCTTTTCTGTCGAATTCCCCCGCATTTTATTCATAGGTTTCCCCCAGTTTGAGTTTTTGGATTTGACAAAGGGGACCAGTTTTCCAAAACTCTTTCCACTTTTGACATTTAAACTTTTCCCCCCCCGGGAGTCCATTTGTTTTTTTGTTCATCTGAGCTTTTCCCTTTTCCCTTACGGAATGTTTTTTTCCCGGGCCCGGGTTCGGGCCCTGTTATTCCAAAGGGAGGCAACCATGGGTTTTTGGATTGGGGGATTTTCCCTTTTCTTTCCCTTTTTTCTTTTTTTGGAGCAAAGAAATTACAAACAGTTCAGTGGGTTTTTCCCCTGTCACTGTCGGCTTCCCTTCTCCCCTTTTCCCCTTTTTTGTAGGTTTTCATTTTTTTCTTTCCTCGCTTCACTCTGTTTTCTTTTTCATGACAAGGGGGGTGGCTCCATAGGTTCTGCTTTTTTCCCTTTTTCCCCGGGTGGAAAAAAAAAGAGAGATGATGCCATGAGGAGGGAAACCACAAAGGGTTTGAAATTTCAACCCTGCTTCTCCTGCTGCGTGGCTTTCCCCCTCCTCCTGCTGCCCCCATGGGGATCGCGGTGCCTGCTGTTCCTCAGGGGGCCAGTACAGCCTTCTCCCAGAACCACCACTGCCATCACAACTTCCTCATCCCCCCTCCTTCCCCAAAACAGGGTCATGAAAAGGGGTCATTTGGGGCTCACAGGAATCCCTTTTGGGGAGGGCATGGTGCAAGTGGCAGGCTCTTCCGCCTGGGGGGCTCACACTCCCCCGCCCCCCTGCCCCCCGGGGGCCACCAGCCAACACCCCGACAAGCCAGCGGGCCTGGGCGGAAATGAAAGCTGCCCCCCTCTGTTCAGTCTACTGCCACAGCTTTGTAAAAACCCAGGACACCACCTCCCTTTCCGCCAATGGAGGAAGTAGGAAAAAGCGTGGCAGCCCCCCAAAAAACCCCCAGCTCTGCTGGTGGCCCTCTCCCCGGCAGATCCCCAGAAGAGCACAGGAGAGTTGAGGGAGGAGGGAAGCACACCCCACACTTTCTACCTGCCGAGATGGGTGCCCCTCCTCCTCCTCCTCCTCCCCCAGGGCGCGCCCCTATGGCCCCTCCCTGGGGCCGCGCTCCAGGGTGGAGGCCCCCCCCCGCCCCGCCGCCGCCGCGCCTGTGTTGGGGGCGGGCGGGGGGGCGCCCGCGGGCCGGCCCGCGTCCCGCCCCCCTCGACCCCCCCCGCAACGCCCCACTGCTGCTGCTGCTCCTCCGGGGGCGGCGGGGGGAGGGGAGGGGGGGAGGCGCTAACCTGCCCCTTTCAGCCCCTTCGGGCGGGGGGGTTTTCCCCATCCCCACGCCTTCCAGCACAGGTGAGAAGGGGCCCGGGGGGGCGGCGGCGGGAGGGCTCAGGCCCCCCCTTCTCGGCCCGGAGACCCGCGGGAGGGGGGAAATTTTGGGTGGCGGGGAGGGCACGGCGGGGGGGGTGACTTTGCCCGCCTCCCTAGAGGGGGCCGGTGTGTGGGGGGTTGTGTGTGGTGTGTGTGTTGTGTGGGGGGAGGCTAAAAAGGGAAACGGGCCTCTCCGGGGGGCCGCAGGACCCCCCCCCGCCCCACCGGCCTCCCTCCCCCCCCTCCCCGCTCCCCCCCCCAAGGCCGCAGCCGAGGCGGGCGGCGGCGGCGAACCCAGCGGCGCCGGGCCCCGACGGGAGGAGGAGGCAGGGGCCCCCCCCCCAGACCCAGGCCCCCCCACCCCGCCCGTGCGCGCGGGGCGAGCGGCACGCCCGAGCCCCCAGCCCAGGCCGCCCCCCGCTCCCGTGCCCCCCGCAAAGGGCACACGCTCCAAGCCCCCCGCTCCCGCCCCCCCCATCCCCCCCCCCCCCCCCCCCCCCTCCCCCCCCCCCCCCGCCCCCCCCCGCACCCCCCCCCCCCCCTCCCACCTCCACCCCCGGGCCACGGAAAATCATCAAACAATTTTACCGTCCGGGGGGCCAAAAGGTTGGGGGGCACTGCTCTAATTTCTCTCCCAAAGATCCCCCCTTTTAAAAAGGGGAAACTAGCAAGTTTCTGTGCCCTTCTTTTTAGAAAAGTTTCTCTTGTTTTTTAAAAATAGAGGGGGAAATTTCCCAGTCCCTTTCTAAAAGGTGGGGTCTTTTTATTTATTTTTTTTTAAGAGAAATGTGGAGCACTAAACCAAACCCAAAAGGGCTCCCCCGCTTCAGATAATTTTTGAACTGGCTTCCCACCTCAACACCCCCCCCCAAAACTAATGGCTTGGCCAGGAAGTTGTTGTATTACAAAGCCCGGGTAATTTGGGTTTTCGCCTGACCCCTTTATCTCCCTTTCCCCCCACCCCCCACCTCCACCCCTTCCCCTTTTCCCACCGCATGCCAACGGGGGTACCCCTCGAAACGGGAAAAAGGGAGTGGGGGGTGGGGGCCCCTTTCCCCCACTTGCCAGAGTTCCCCGGGCTGCCCCCGGCAGTTTACTCATGAGTATTGATTCTTGGTGTGGGTGGGGGAACCATGAGGGAAAATGTATCCCCCCCAAGTTAAAACCGGGGTCCCTCAAGAGCCAGATCCCGGGGATGGGAGACAGAGATCTAGTCCGTCCCGCTCACAGACCCTCTGGGGGGGCCCACTTAAATTTAAGGGAAATTTGGACAAAAGGGGCCTTTTTGGCCTGACCAGCATGATCTTCTTATGGGTCTTATTTAAATTTGCCTGCTTCGGTTTCCTACGCCTGAACTTTTTGGGAAAGGGGAAAACCACCCCTGCTTTCCTTGAAAAACAGCACAGGCTGGGCAAGGATAAATGGATTTGGGATGTTTTGGGAAAAAATATTCTTTTTCAAATATGCTTGGTTGCTTAGGTATTTTTTAAATGTTTTGTTTATGGTTTGGGGTTTTCCCTTATATGCTTGAATCCTGTCCCCTTTCACCCCCTAAATTTTTGAAAAAGGGGTTTTTTTTTAAAAAAACTTTGGTTTTAAGAGGGGCAGAAAAAAGGGAAATCGACCCAAATTTTTTTAAAGAAAAAATTTTTTTCCTTCCAGCACCCAGGAGACCAGGGGGAGGGGTTTTTCAAAGCCTTTTACAAATTTCCGGGAGCAAAAATTAGCACGCGCGCCTGACGGCAAAAAGGAAACTAAAAAAAAGGGGGGGGGAAAGAAAATTTAAACAAATTTTTATATAAGAAGAAAAAGGCAATACCTTGAAAAATTTAAAACAATACTGAGGGGGTCAGGGGGAAAGTATTTACTTTTTAACATCGGTGGGGGGGGTTTTGTTTTTTTTTTTTTTTTCCCAAAAAACAATTGCCACTTACAAAATGCCAAAGCGCAATTTTAGTACCCTCTTGGAGGACAAGGTCAGGCACTGGAGGCCTGTTTTTCAAAATTTTTGCTTTTTTAGGGAGCAGGGGGGGTTTTTTTTGGTAGGAAGCGAGAAAAACTTTCCCAAACCCACAGGGCGGGGAAATTCTCAACCCAATAAGGGCATTTCACAAATCCCCGGAACAAGATTTGGAAGAATTCCCCCCTTCAAAAAGGGAAAACTGGGAAAAAAAAGGCGGGAAGTTTGCATTTTGCAAAAAAATTTTTCCCCCAACCTCTCCCCTTTTAAATTCAAACCCGGGAAAAAGGAACTGCACCAAGAACACCCCGCAAAAACCTTCAAAAGGGAATCCGGATCCTCCCAGCGCTCCAGGGGCACCCTACCAACCTTCGGGGGACAGGGGGGTGGGGGTTGGGGGGGATTTCTTTTTGGAGGAAAAAAAGGGGTCTTTCGCGGGGCCTGAAAAAAGGGGCCTTTATACACGCCCCCCCAAAACTCCGCGGGAAAGGGCTGAAAATTTCCGGGACCTTACAAGTTTTTTTCCCCCCCACTCCGGAGTTTGCCAGGAAATTAAGCACCCCCCCCCCACCTAACCCCACCCACGCATTTTTCTTGAACCTGCTTGGGGTGGGGAAAACCCCCCATGCCGGTTTTTAACCCTTTGGCCCATGGGGGGCTCCCTGGCTTCTCTTGTGTTTTTTTTTTCCCTTTCCCGCCCCTTTAAAAAAGGGGGGGGGGGGAAAGGAAAAAAAAACAAGAAAGAAAAAAAACGGAAAAAAAGGAGCTCGGGGAAGCTCCTCCAGGGGGACGGGCTTTTTTCCTCTTTTTTTCTCAAAGGGGGGAGAAGGAAGAGCAACAAACCCCCCAAAAGACCTTTGGGTTTTCCCCAATTTTAAAGGGGCCCCCAGGGGTATTTTAAAAGGGGCGTGTGAAAAGCCCAAAAATTTAACAGGGAGGTCTGCTGCCCTCCCGGAAACCAAATTCGGGATTAACAAGAAAATTAAACCGAGACTCATCAAGCCCTCTAAATTCTAACCTTTTTCCTCTTTTTCCATGTAGGTAAACCCAAATGATCCCTTAAAAACACAGCTTTTCAGGATATCGAAAAAAGGTATGAAAAAGGGTTTGGGAAAGCAAAGGGAACCTTTGGGGGGGCAGGTGGTTAACCGCGTCTTTTCCCCCCCTTTTAAAGGGGAAAAAGGGAAAAATTTAGTGGAATGAAAAATTTGGGCTTCGGAGAAGGTCCCGGGCGGAACGTTTGGGAAATCTTGGGACCATGGTTTGTTTTTTCCCTTTCAAGGGAAAATTGGCCGGGAGGGGGGGCACCTCCCCAAAACGGGTAAAAATCTTTTTGCCAAGAGATTGCATTTTTAAATAAGGAGCGCTTTAAAACTGAAAGGGCAGGGGGGGAAAAATTTTTTTAAACGGTAGGGGAACCAGGGGGGTTTTGGGGAGACTCCCCAAAAGTTCCCAATAGACAAGACAAGAATAGTTCAGCCCAAATCAGTGCAAAGGAAAAACAGTTTAAGAAAAGGGCCCTTTAAAAAGGCCGAAACGTGGGGCCCCCTAAATTTGTCTCAAAAACCCAAGGGCCAAAAAACAGGGGAACAAACAAGAACTGGAACTCCTAATACGGGCAAAATAAATCAAAACAAAATTGGCATCACTGAAAACATGGGGGGGATGAACGTATAACTGGAATTTTAGTCTTTGGGAGGTAAAAAAACCTTTTTCAAAGGAAAAAAAGCCAGAAAAAAAGGAGGGGGTTTTAGCTTTATATTTTAAAGGGGCTTTTATACGGCTAAGCAATAAAAGGGATAAACAGCAGGGGAACCATGTTGAGAGAAATTTGGGTGAAAATCGGGGGTGAAAAAACTAGGAGGATGTCACTGGGGTTTTTAAATACTATAGCCCCCAAGCCACGGGAAAGGAAGGGGGGAAAGCCTTTTTTTGAGCAATGGCCACACACCCAAAAGGGAGGATGAAATAATAATGGGGGGTTTTTTAACTATCCAATATATGCTGGAAATTTCCACTCATCTAAGAATGCAAAGCCCCTACCAGGCTCATTTAGGGGGTTTGTTTATTTTTTTAAAAGGCCAGGGGGGTGCTTTTACTTATAGCACTAGGAACATAAAATTTTTTCCCTAAAAGTTAACAACTTTGTCTTTTCTTTTCTTTTTTGCACGAATATAATTTTTTTTAAAATTTCCAAATGCATGGTAATCATTTTTCAACTAAATTTTCTTACTGGCACCTTTGCTTTAAAACCCATAGAAACCCCACCCCAAAAAAAAAAAGCCACTCTTTGTAAACTTGGGGAATTTTTGGGCTGTGATTACACGGACTGACAAACCTAAAAGAGGGGATCCAAGATGGATGTGAGTCCCAAAAAAGCGAATATTAAAGGCCCCTTTTAAAAAAACTCTTCCAGAAAAGAAAAAAGGGGAGAGGTCTAAAGAAACCAAGGGTTTTACTAAAAAATTTGGGAAACGCAGAAAAAATTTTAAAAAAAAACCCAAGTACAGGAATGAAAAAGGGGAAAAATGCACCAAAAAAATTTTAAGAAAACCACTAATATTGCAGGGGTTGGTAAAAAAACTAAAGCAAAAAATGAACTTAGATTTTGGCCCGAGTTTTAAAAAGATAGAAAAAGGGGGGTTTTTCCTTTTTTTTAATCCCCGCAGAAAAAAGGAAAAAATGAAATGAAGGCTCTCTGCGTGGCGATAAAAACCATTACAAACGGAAAGACAAAAAAAAAGGGGCAGAATTCTAAACACCTTCTTTCCCCTTTCGTTTTCCCCAAAAAAAGGAAGAAAGAATCTGGGGGACAAAGATAAAATAAAAGGTGGGTTTGGAATTGCAACAAAGAAAATTTAGAGAGCTAGTACGGAACCCGGGAAGCATTAAAGAACTTAAGCCCTCCGGGGCCAAAAATTTCCAACCCAAGATTTTAAAAAGGGAACTGGCAAAGGGAAATTTCAAACCCTTTGGAAATAACTTTGAAAGGGTCCTGGGAATAGGGGGGGGTTTCCCCATCGACTGGGGGGGGCAAATTTTTTTCCCCCCAATTTTAAAAAAGGGAAAAAGAGGAACCAAAAAATTACGGGCCCATCAGCTTGATTTTCAATTTCTGGAAAAGTCCTAGAGCAGATTTTTAAAACCCAGGCAGTCTGCAATTTTTACAAAAAATGCTGTCATTAAAAGGGAAAGGTCAACACGGTTTCTTAAAAACAATAAAACCCCAGACTAATTTAAACCCTTTTTCCCTTTGGATAGAATTCGGGCCTTTTGGGGAGGGGGGGGAATGTTTGTGGATTTTTTTAAACGGACTTTAAGTAACGCCTTCAAAAAGGTTCCCCTTTGAAATTTTTGCAAAGGAAAAAAGTTAGTAAAAGGGGGATAAAATGGGGCTACGTTAGGGGATTTGTAATTAAAAGGGCGGACGCCCCCAAAGGGGGACCATAAAGGGCCTCTCTTATTTTTTAGAGACATAAACCATGGGGTGCCCGGGGTTCTGTTCGGGTCCTGCTTTTCAAAAATTTTTAAATTAATGCCTTGGGGAAGGAATAGGAGTATGCAAATTTAAAATTTTTGCAGATGAACCAAATTGGGGGGGTTCAAATTTTCCCAAAGAGGATGGGATAAAAATTCAAAAAGACCTTTGGGGTTTGCACTTTTAAGAAAAGGGTCCGGGAGCTAAGGCCCGCATATCAAACCCACAAAAATTTTAAAGGGGCCCTTTTGAGCGTTTCGGGACGAGCAAACAGATATCCAGGCCAAGAAAGACGGGGCCCACACTTCTGGGGATAAATCACTTCCCCAACCCAGGGGTAAAAGGGGTGGGGGGAATTTGATTCAAAGGAGTAAAAGGGGCCAAGGGATCGCTTCAGAGAGTCTCAAATTGCAAAAATAAAATTTGGGGGCTTTTTCCCCTTTATATCAAAACCCCACGGGGCCCACACCCCAAAGGGAAACGGTTCCCCCTTGGGGAACTCTCCCTCATCACAATTGATGAATACAGATCAGGTAAAGGTAGAAAACAGCTGCAGAGAAAGCTCCTTCTGCTAGGATTCTAAAATTTAAAAAAATACGGGGGGATGGATTTGTGATGAGCATGAAAAGGGTATGACCTTTGGGCCTCCCATGCAAAAGGTTGCAACCTCACGAAAAAACTAAAATACTTTTTTAAGAAGAACCGGGAAAGAGCCAGGGCATGGTAAAAAGTTGGACCAATAAAGTCGGGAGGCCAAGGGGTCAGTTTTGGGAAGCCAAGTTCAGGTTTTTAAAAAAGGGTTTGGAAGTCCGGGAAATTTTCCAAGGAAACATTTCAAAGTGTTTGCCTTTCCTCTGCCACCCGCCAGGCGGGCAAGCTCAAAACCTCAATCCCTGGATGAGGTATGTGTCCCGAGAGGGTTTTAGATTTGTCAGGAACTAAAACTTTTTGGGGACAACCCAAAACCTTTCAGGGGGGACAGTTCATTTAAAATCATGAGGGGCCCCAGATTGCTGGCACTCAACCTCAAAAACTGCAGAGCATTTTTAAACTGATAACTGGGAGAAAGCCGACAGGGGCTGAGGGGCATCCTTTTGGGGAAAAACCCATCCACAGGGAATAAGGTGGACCGGGTTGAGAATCACAGGAGTTAAACAAAACAGTTTTAAAACGGGTAGAAAAAAGGAATTTTGACAGTTTGTCTACTGAAAATAAAATTTTTGGGAAAAAAGGGAACAAAGCACAGCTGTTTTTTGAGAACCCACTGTACAGGGGGCTTCTACCCAATGCTCGAACCCCTCCGCCCAAAAAGGGGGAAACTTGAACTTTGGAAATCCCGGGAAAAAACTTTGATATAATACCATAAAAAACAAAACCGGGGTGGAATGAAAGGGGAACCAGGGGAAAACGCAACCCAGGCTATAAACCCCTAAAAAGGGATAAGTTTGGGTGGGTTGGAGGGGGAGGCCATCACTTAAAAGGGAAGGGTAAAATCAGCAAAGGAGTTTGGGACAGAGGGCCCTGACTCCACCTTTAAGAATCAAGGGTTTTTTAAAACTCCGGGCCCCAAGGGAGGGATGTAAGTTAGGGGTATCAATCCCCCCTCCAATAAAAAACTTGGGGACCTTAAAAATGGGGAAAAAATTAAAAGGGGGTTTGTCCCAGAAGGAAAGGGAAAGTAATCATGGGGACTTAAATTTAACCCCACATAAAACGGGCCCAAATTTTTACCCCCGGGGAAAAAAAAACGGTTTCTCGCTTTGCAAATACTGGCCTTAGAGGAACTTTTTCATGGGGGCCCAAAACCCAAACGGGAAAACTCGGGGATCAAATACTGTTGAAACTCGGGACCGGGTCAGGGATTGAATGTCACTGAGCCTCTGGGAAAAAAGTGACCATCCCCAAAACCCCCTTTTGCCATGCATGTTGGAGGAAAAATGTCAAGCAAATAAACCCATAAAAACCCTGATTTTCAAAGGGCAAATTTCCCCCCCTCAGATGGGGAAAAAGGTAGTTAGAAAAAAAATTAAAGGGGAAGGGTTTTGGGGAAAAACCCAAATCTATTCAGATGCAGGGAAACCCTTTTTAAAAAACAACTTTAAAAAGGCCCACAAAAGTGCATACCAAAAAGAAAGAAGAGTTTGTTTTAAGCCCAAAGGGGGGAAACGGGAAAGGTAAACGAGTGGATTTTAGAGGGGGCTCTAAAGCGCAAGAGAGGTCTTTCTTTTAAATGGAAATCCTCCCCAAATAGGAAAAAAAAAAGGGAACCCACAAATTTGGGAAAAAAGAAATGTAAGAAGATGTTTAAGAGAGGCAAAAAAAGTTTTTTGGGGAACGCAGGGCCAAAACAAAAAGGGTAATAAAAAAGCTTTTTTTTTAAATATTTTTAGAAAGTAAAAAAAAAACCTTTCCAAGAACCATTTGGGCCTCGGAGGGGGAAAATGGAGGAAAAGGGGAGGTTTAAGGGGGAACTTGGAAATTTGGGCGGGGAAAATTTAAAAATAAAGGTTCTTTGCATCTGCTTCACACGGCAAAAACCTTTGGAACAGATTCTGCTCCCTGAACGGCCCCCTTTTGCCCTAAAAAAAAAACAAATACAGGTTAAAAAGAGAGGATATTTTGGGACAAAATTGATAAATTGAAAAATTAACAAGTCCCCCAAAACCGGGATGGCAACCACCCAAGGGTATTGGGGAACTAGAAATAAAAAATTGGGAAAGCTCTAAAAGGTAATATGCAACTTGTTCCTCAAAAAAAGGGGCCACAGTGCCGGGGGACTGGGGGAGAAATTTTTCCCAAAACCCCTTTTTTTTAAAAAAGGAAGGAGGGGGGACCCGGGAAACAAAAAGGCCATTAGCCTTACACCCTGCCCCCAGGGAAGTTTGGTGGAAACCCCTCACCCAAAGAAAATCTTAAAACCCATAGAAAAAAAAACCTTGCTGAGAGAAAATCAGCAGGGCTTCTGCAAGGGTGGGTCTTGTCTGACAAATCTTTTAAAATTTTTTTGAAAAGGTCACAGGCACATGGTTTTGGGTGAACCGGGGGGGTTTTTTTTAATATCATCGGGTTTTAAAAAAGGGCTTTTGACACCGTCCCCACCAAAGGCTGCTGAAAAAATTTGCACATCGGGGGAAAAAGGCAAGCCCTCTTAGGGATTGAGAACTGGTTGAAAATTCCGGGAAACCAAAGGGGAAAGGGTCAAGGGGGAAATTTTCAGAATGGAGAGGGGTAAAAAGGGTGGGGCCCCGGGGATTTTCCCGGGGGTGGTGCTTTTCAATTTTTTCATAAATGACCTGGAGACAGGAAAACTTGGGGGCCCAATTTGCAGAGGCCCAAAAAAAACTTTTCGTGTGGTAAAAACCAGAGAATTTTTGGAAGAGCCCAAAAGGATCTCCCAAACGGGGGGAAAGGGGTTTACGAAAGGGCAAATGATTTTTAAATGTACCCAAAAAGTAAAGAAATTTCATTTTTGGGGCAAAAAATCAAAACTTTATCAATAAAACTCACGGGCCCTGAGTTACCCCGTGACAAAATCGGGAAAAGAAAATTTTGGTGTTTGGGGGAAAGCTCCATGAAAGGTGTCTCCCCAATTTTTGGGCACGGGGAAAAAGGGGCCAATTCCATGCTGGGGATTTTAAAAAAGGGACTAAAATAAAAACACCCAAACCCTTTATAATGCCTTTATAAAAAACAATAGTAAGGCCGCACCGGGAGAAATTGGGTGTAAAATTCTGGTCATTCACCCCAAGAAAGACATAGGGGAACTGGAAAAGGGCAAAAAGAGAGTGACTAAAATAAATTACGGGCGGGGGACCTCTCAAAATGGGGAAAGGCAAAAACTTTTGGGGGCTCTTTTAGTCGGGAAAAAAAGGCGCCTGGGGGGGATAAAAGGGGAGATGAACAAAAAAAGGGCAGGGAAATTAATTCAAGTATAGAAGGAACTCTTTTTTCCCTCTCAAAAAAACCCCAAAACCTAGGGAAATACCCCTAAAATTGAGGGTTGGGAAGTAAGAACAAAAAAAAAATATTGTTTCCTGCTTGTTATCTATGGAACTTCCTGCCACAAAGTGCTGATGGCATCGGGCCCGGGATCCCCTTCAAAAGGGGATTGGACAATACCGGGGAAAAGTCCATCACAGGTTAAAAACCATAAATGGAGTTTTGGGGCCCCATCTCCGGGCTTAAAACCAGGGTACTTAAAGGGGGCCAAATATCCCATGGGAGTAAAACCCAAAACCCAGAGATCTTCCCCTGCACTCCCAAATAAATCTGGGGGGCCCACGGGAATACGGGGAACCCGGGAAACAGTTTGGTTTTTGGGCCTAAATCCACCCAATGGCCTTTATGTCTTAAAAGTTCTTAAAAACCTATCCCCCAAAAGGGAAAAGGGGATCCTTCCCCGGGGGACCCCCTTGGGTTTTTCAGAAACTTCCAACAGGATGTTTTTTGCACAGATTTTTAAAAAAAAAATTCAACTTCGGGATCCAAAATTTCCACTCGGGTATTGGTGAAACTCGAAAAGCCCTCCTAAAAGAGACTTTGGGTACAAAAAGGGGAAAATCACAGTAAAAATCTCTCTTTCCTCTCCCCCTCGCCCGCAATCGCTCCTCTGACAGAGTTTAATTTGGGGAAATTTCCAGTACTAAAATAAAATAAAAAACAAAATTTTTTTTTTGGGAAAACCCGGTTTTTTCCAAGGAAAAAAATTACAAAAGGGAAAAATTACTGCATCACTTTCCAGTGAAAGAAAAAAGAGGAAGCCCTTTCCCCCCTTTTTAAAATTTAATAACTTCTATCTATCTATCTATCTATCCATCCTTTTAAACCCAAATCCACCCCCTCCCCCCTCCCCCCCTCCCCCCTCTCAAATTTTTAACTCCACCTTTCTCCTAAAAAAAGGGACCCAAAGGGCAGGGGTCCAAAATGAGGGCCCAATATACACCCAAAAAAAATTTTTAAGACTTTACTCAAAAAGGGAAACGGGAAATTTATAAGATACATCTTCCCAACAATCAAAAGAAAAAAGAAAAAACCCGACTTTACAATAAAAAAGCCTCATTGCCCTGACTTAACTGCCGGATAACCTCACCGGACAAAGGGAGAATCTTCAAAATTTTTGGAAAAAAGTAATAAAATTTAAAAGGCCCCCCTTCCTGGATCTGAAATTCAAAGTCAAAGGCACTCTTTCCCGAAAAAAGACTCCCCTGATTTTCAACCCAAGAAATGACCAAATTAACTGGTAAATTAACCCCCATTATTTTGATCCCCCTAAAAGAAGTTTGGCCCACAATACTTTTTAAGGGTAAAGGATACCTAAGAATTTTTTTTAAAAATCCCACCAAAAATTTTTTTCCCCCCCCTTTTTAAGTATCATACTTAACAGATAAAAATGAAAGAAAATTTTCTTGGTTTTTAGGGGGTGTGTGGGTTTGTGTGGTTGTGTGTGTGTTTATGTCTTTTTTCCAAAAAAAATGGTAATGATCCCAAAGAAGAAATTTTTGTAGAGGCTCTCAGACCCCCGGGACATCATCCCCTAAACTTTCAGAGGGAAATTCGCTACCCAGGGCTGGTATCCAGGGGGGTGAAAGAAAAGGCTCCAAAAAAATTTGGGGCCGGCCTTCCCCCCCCCAAAACCCCCCCAAACCCCACAAGCCAAGGAGCAAAATTTGTCTCGCGGGCCGGGAAAAACCTCACCTGGACGAATGAGAACCCTTCAGAGATATGAAAAGAAATAAATTTAAAGGGCCCCATTCTCGGATCTGAAAGTAAAATTTAAAAATGCACTCTTCTTCATATGAGACTACAATGAGTTCAAGCATAGAAAAAAACCCAATTAACTGGAAAAATTAACCCCCCTTATTTGATCCCCCTTAAAAGAAGTTTGGGGGGCCCAGAATACAATTTTAAAGGAAAAAGGATACCTACAGAATTTTTTTTTAAAAATCCACCCAAAAAATTTATTTCCCTTTCCTTTTTTAAGTATCAGTACTTAACTGTAAAAAAATGAAAGTAAATTTTCTGGGGTTTTTTTTGGGTGGTGTGTGTGTGCTTAGGGCTTTCCCAAAGGGGTAAGAGTCCCCAAGAGAGAATATTTTTAGGGGCCTTTTAACACCGGACATCATTCCCAATCAACATTCGGGTGGACTTCGCTATAAAAGGGCGGGTATCCCTGTTTCCTGCTGGGCAATGAAATTGCGGGAAAACATTGGTTTATTTTTCAGATTTTTAATCATGAAAAAGGGAACAACAAAATCTAAATTTAAAAGAAAAAAGGGGAGTTTAGGGAAGTTCAGGGAGAAGGGAAATCAAAACCATGGATTTTCCCGGGGTTGTGGTTGTAATCTGTCATTAAAATGGGCCTGGGGTAAGAACTTCATGTTTTTTAAAACCCCCCACATGTTCAAACCCTTTCTAAGCCCTGCTTGGAGGCCCTGGGGCCCTTCCATTAGGAGTAACTAAAACCCCCTTTTGGGGCCCCTCTTTGCCCCTCCCTTTCCCCATTTTTATCACCCCTTTTTCTTTTTAAGGGGTTGTTTTTTTTTTTTTTCCCTTGCGGGATTATTTTCTTTAAATTTTAAAAATTTAACTTTTTTTTAAAAGAAATTTTTAAAACAAAAAAAAATCCTTCCTTTTTTTTAAACAGTCAAGTATCTTTTTAAAAACAAACATGCAGAGAAAGGGTTTTAAACAAAAGGCAGGAAAAAAGAAAAAGACCAAACATGGGGTGGAGAGACTCAATAAAGGGAAAACATGGCAGAACAACATATTTTTTTGGATTTTTGGACATAAATTTTTTCTCACCATCAAGGACATTTTAAAAGCAATTTTGGGACACTTACTAATCAAGGGGAGCCTAAGCAAACTGTCAAAAAAAGGGGATTTTGGGAACCCCAGTCCTTCACGTGCCTCCTTGTCAGGGAGGGGAATTTAAATGATTCAGGGATCCTTCTTAGATCATTCAGGACAGTTTTTGGCAAACCCTTTTAATGGCCTTTCAAACTGCCATTCAAAAACTCACTTCTTTTTTTCGCAAAGTCCCCAAATACCGGGTTTAACCGGGAAATCCCGGGGCTGGGGGAAGGGGGGCGATGCCCGGGGGGCCCCAAAAGGGCCCGGGGGCCAAACCTTTTCCTTTAGGTTCACCAACAAAATTTTCTAAGGATGACAACGGTAACAAAATTTGGAGTCCAATTCGGACGCAATTTAAAATATGTTTGAAAACCACCCAGGGGGCACCCGACATCACCCCTTCAAAAGGATCTGTATTCGGGTTTAAATTGCTGATTGGGCATTTTGCAAAAAAAAAAAAAAAGGGGGTTGGGGCACTCGTTCCCTTAAAGGTTCGCCATCACGGTTCTAGGATGACATTTTTAAACAATCATTTTGCCCAAATTCCGGGGAAAAGGGGCGTCCCCCCCCCATCTTTTGGATCCTTCCAGTGTAAACCCATTTCCCCTTCCTGGCCCCCCAACAAAACCATTTTTTTAACGCCCAGGGGGAGGGCACCCAAACCCCCCCCCACCCCTTTTTAACCCCCAAAACCCTTCCCCCCAAAACCCCTTTTTTCTGCTGCCCCCAAAACCCTTCCTTTTCCCTTTCCCTCCCCGCCTTTCCTAACCCAAAACCCTTCCTCCTCCTCCTCCCCCTTTCCTCACACCACCGGGCCCCCTTTTTTTGGGGGGGAAGGTTGAAAACTTAAAACGGGGACGTTTTTTTCTAGAAAAAGGAAAAGGCTGGAGCACCTCTATCCAGGGCCCCCGCCGGGAGGTTTTGGCGGGAAAGGGGGGAGGGGGGGGGAGAACGGGAAAAAAACCTTTTTTCCCCCCTCCCTTTTTCCTTTTATCGCGTTTTTTTTAGCTCTTTCCCCTTCTTACAAAAAACACCGAAAAGGGTCCGGACGATCGCAAGCTTTATTTTGCAGAAACCCCTTTTTCCCCCCCCAACCCGGGAAATAAAAAGGGGGGGAGGCGCCCCCCCTTGCCCGCCCCTCCCTCCTTAATGCCTCCCCCCCCCCTTTTAATGCCCCCCCCCCCCTCCTTAAGGGCCCCCCCCCCCTTTGGGGCCCACCCACCCCCTTTCCACGTCCAGCACAGGAGGGATTCAAAACCCGGGCCAGCCTCCACGAAACCCCCACCAGAAGCCCCCAAGAGATGGGGAAAAGGGGGGGAACACAGACTTTACCCCCCTTCCGTTCCTGTTCCGAGAGGGGCCCAAAGGAAAGAGCTCCTCCTCCTTCGTCGGGGATCAAATGTTCCCCCGCCAGGCTCTTTTCCCAAAAAAAGGGGAGGAAAAGGGGGGAGGGGGGGGCAAGAATCAAAGGGAAGGGGGAAAGCCTTTGGAGGGGGGAGGGGGACCACCCCCCCCCCCACCCCCCCCCCGGGGGAGAGAACAAAGGCCAACACGCGGGGATGAGGAGGGGGAGGGGAAGGGTTTTAAACGGGGGAAGGACCCGGCAAGAAAAAGAGAACACGGGAAAGGCAGGAAAACCACCTCCAATTTTTCCCTCCCCCCCCAAAAGGCCCCCGTGTGTGTGGGGAAAGAGGGTTTCCGGGATCCCTTTTCAGCAAAGCAAAGGCGGGCCCTTTCCGGGGGAAGCCCGGCCCTCCCTTCGGGCCCCCCAAAGGGGAAAAGAGGGGTTTGGGTGGGAGGAAAAAAGGATATTTGGCTCTTGTTCTTGAACAATTTGCCTGGAAAGTAAAGGGACCACCTGAACTATTTTTCCTTCAGTGGTCATTCTTTTAAATTCACACACTACCACCCAGCCGGGCCCCCCCCCCATCAGGCCCATTTTGGTTTTTTGTTTTTGTGTTCCCTCCACAGTGGCGGGCAAGGGTCCCAACGAAGGGCAAAGCATCAGGGGTGCCTCTTCCCATGAAATCGAGGAGATCCACCGGATTTGTCATTAAAGATAAATTTTAAAGCTCTGAGAAACCCTCCGCGGGCACAAAAGGGAAAACCCATAAGCAGGGGAAATTTCACAAAAAAAACATTTCCAAACCCAAAACCTATTTTTTACAGGAAAGAAACTTCTTTTTCCCTTCTTTGTGGTCTTCGTGAATACAAAACACAAAAGGTGCCCGGGATTTTAAAACCCCTGCAAAACGCATTGAAACCCGTGGTGTGCCCTTTTTTTTTCTTTTTCTGCTGAAACCACTTCCAAAAAATTTATGGAATTGTCTACTAAATAAAATAAAAGACAGAAAACCTTTTTTTAAAATTTTAAAAACAAAATCTGTATTTAAAATTAATAACAAAACCTTTCAATCAAAAACCCCCCCTTAAAATTTGGAATATTTGGGCTTTAAATTTTAAAACACAAAACATTTAAAATTTTCATTTTTTTTTGTTCGGGTTTGAACCTTCCCCAAAACCATATATAGACATTTCCCCCAGAAATTTTTTCGGGCCCCTTTGATTTAGTCCCTTGCAGGGGATCAGGGGAGGGTATCGGGAGACAGATACCTAGCCCCTCAGGCGCTCCCAAACCATCTGGGGGGGGCCACTGTAGATACAGGAAGCGGGGACTAGATCCCCCTTTTGGGCCTAAATCCCATGGTCTTCTTATTTTCTTAGGTTAGGGAGGGGGCCTTTTAAATTTCAGAACCGGGAGGGCAACCCCCAGGTGAAAATTTTCCCCAATATCCAAAAGCTGCCCCTCCTATCAGGAAGGTTTTGGGCAATCCCAAAGGCCCGTTTTTGTTCCCAAACCCTCCTCGGGGAAAAGGGGCACTACGCTATTTTCGTAACCAGCTGATTGTCTGTATGACCCTTTTGGGAAAAACCCCCCTTAAAATTTAATTTCGCAGAGGAGAATCACCAAACCCTAGACGTTCCTGGGCCTTGAAAAAGAGATAAAAGGGTTTTTTCCAAAGGGAAAAAATCCTGCCTTTTATAAAAAACAATGCCCTCCCCAACCCCCAAGGTGCATGGGGCCCCTTCCCCCATGTTTTTTGGGGGGCAGGTTTCTCCTGCCTAAACAAAAAGGGAGCCAAAGGGGAACAGGTTTAAAAAGATCCGGGAGATCCATCTTCCGCTATCCTTGTTTGGCCCACATATAAACACCACTAATTGTCCTGCTCCGAGGGCATTCATTTAAAAAGGGCCCCTCTTGAAAACAGGTGCTTTGCAAAGGCCAATTTATTTTATTTAAACCCCATTTGCAAATGCATTTTAAAGGGCCACATAGGCAAGTCGGGGTTAGTTTACGGGGAAACCAAAAACAAATACAAAAATTGCACATAGATTTTTACACCCTTCCAGACACCTGCTCCTGTGAACAGAGGTGTGACCAAATTTTCCCCCATCATTTTCCCGTCGGGGATTTTAATAACCCCCAAGGGGCCCAGGGGGGGGTTTGGCCCCCTTTTTAATGGCCCCAAAATAGACTCGGCTGGAGTGAAAAAAGCACCAACTCCCTGAAAAATCAAGGCCCAACATCCTTGCTCTCTAAAAAACCCAAGCATCCCAAGTTGAAATTGCCAAAATGGGGGGGGAGGATGTTTAAGTTTTAAGTTTTAAAAACGGGCAAGAGAAAAAAGGGAAAACCGGGTTGTGGTCCTGACCCGGCCGGGAAAGAAATAATTTGAATGAATGAAGGGCCAATTTTAAAGCTAGCTTTGCCCCGAAAGGGGAAAAATTCCAAAGGTATTTGGACCTCGATCCCGGGCCCCCCCATCCTATACGGGGCATACTTTTGAATCGGTAAAAGACGAACACCCCTGAAACCCAAGGATTGCCCACAATCGCACAAACAACGCGCAGAAACCGACCAACCCCAAATAGGTGCCACGAGGCAAACCCCCTCCGGGTCCTTGCAACTTGGGGCCCTGCAAAAAGGTGAGGGGTTTTCCCAAAGGGTTCAAATTTTGAGGCCTCTCAGTATACCCCTTTCTCCCTTTTCTTTTCTCCATGCGGGCCCCTTTCCACGGGGGGGGGCCCCCTCCTCCCGGGAACCAGTTCCCCAAACAGGGGTCTTTAACACACCCCCTTTTTATCACTGGCATGGAAAAACAAAGAAAAGGATGTGGGGGGACATAGACATAGGCATGGGAAGGTGTGAGGCCCTTTGCCACCCTCGTTTGGTCATAGCATCATCCAGATGAAACCCGGGGCAAATAGACCCAATTTTTAAACCTGCACAGGGATAAATGAGCCACTGCTACCTTTCCCCAAAATTAACGTGCCCTTACGGGCTCTCCTTTCGAGGGGCCTGCTCACCCCGCAACAGCCCCTCGACCCCCCAAACCTTTCACAACACCGGGGATCTTTGGGACGGGGGGCTCACGGGCAGACTGGGGCCCAAAAAGCCCCAAAGGGGGGGTGAGGAACACCCCCCCAACGGGAAAATATAAACAAAACCTGGGGGGAAAGTGAAAGGGGGGGGGGAGATCGGCTGGCCCCATTACATCATGGCAGGTGGGAGGGGTAAAAACCCACAAAAGGGGGTGGCTCCACAAAATAAAACCCTTGCCCACGGAGGCCACAACGCACCCCTTTTTTCCAACATTGATTGATCCAAACTTCATGAAAAAACCCGATTGAAAAGAAGGGTTTGGGAACCTTTGTTTAGGGCTGAAAAAGGGGAAGCTTAAGCCGGGAGGAGGAAAGGGGTTCAAATGCATAAAAAACGGGGAGCAATTAAAAAAAACCAAACAACCTTGTTTCAGTGTAAAGCTTTGGGGGGACCCAAACCCCTAGTCTTCAACCCCACTTGAAAGAAGTTTTTTTAATTTTTTTCCCTGTCAAAGTAGAAGAAAAAATAGGAAAACAAATTTTTGTCCCCACTTCTTTGGGACCACCAGAAAGACAAATCAGTGGTCCCCATCAAATCGGGCCCCTTGAGGCTGCCCTGTTTTTTGGGACATCCGGAAAAAAAGAAGACTCACTGGAAAACTTTCTAAATCTTTGGGGGGGGTTTGGGGTTGGAAGGGAAAGGGAACTTGGGAAAGGAGGAAGGTCACTCCCCAACGGGTTTCCCACCCAAAGGAACCCAAACCCCCATGCCTTCCCCAAAAGCCGAGGAGGAGGGTTCGGGGGGCCAAATTGAGAGGCTGGTCCTTTAAAGGGGTTTGCCCACAGAGGGGGAAAGGGGACATCCCCACCCCCTAACCTAAAGTAACCTTTCAGTTTAAATCTTCCCCTTTTCCCGCTTTTTGGGATCCTCCAAGGGAAGGAAAAGAACCCCCAAGAACCCCTGTTTTTGGGGACCCCTGGGAAGAGAGAAATGCCAGGGAACCAACACCCCCACTGCCCCCGGGGGGAAAGCCCCCGGGGACGGCAGTTTTGAAATCCCCCCGAAACTATAAGTCGGGGAAAAATTTTTTCCATTTGAAACCCCCAAGGGCCCTCCAGCACTCAGGCACGGGGGGTCCTCTCGAGCACAGGGGCCCTTGATACATACGACACCCACAACTGTTCCTAAAAAACCCGGGGTCTCCCCAATTTTGGAAAATTTGGGGAGAAAGTGCCCCTTAAGAAGAGATTCTTGAATGGCCAACGGCTTCCCCCTAAACCCCCTTTCTGGCGTCTTGAGCGGCCCCCAAAATTTGGAAAACCCCAAGGGGCAAAATCTCTCAAAGGGGGACACCTTTTTTAAGGTGTCCCTGAAACATCCCAAAGGCCCGTTTCCCTCCTCTGTGATCAAATCCCATTATGAGGGGGGGCTTTTTTGATCACGGACCGGGGCAATGAAAAGCAGCACCGGGAGATTGACGGCAACTCAAAACCTGGTGTCCGGGGCCCGGGGTCAAATTCTGGGGGGCCTGGAAATGAAATCACAGAAAACAACCACCAGGGGCGCCGCCCCCCAAAATAAAGGGCCTCCTCAAAGAAAAAAAAAAACCAAAGCTGGATCGGGCCAAAGGCTCACTAGTCCATTTCCCCTGTATCTCAGGGGCCCCCCCAAATTTTTTGGGGAAAGCGCATGAGATTTAGATCTCGTCTCCATACCACCTCCCCCCATCTGGCCCTTGAAGTATCCGGGTTTTAAGCCGGGAAATTTTACACATCCCCTTAAAGGTTTGTAACCTGTGATGGCCCTTTTCCTCCAAAAACCTATAAACAAGGGGTTAAAAACCCAGCCTACAGCTCCAGAGCTTTCCGGGCTAAAATTCCTGCCTCTACCTTCTAAAATAAAAAGGTTTAAAGGGAAGCATCCCCCACACCCTCTCCCAACACAACCCCCCACACCTTCTGTCACCCCGGGGGGTTGTTGGACTCACCGGGGAACCACTCATCTTTTCAGTGCGGGGAGACCCCTAAACGAAAACCCCCCCCAAATTTCTCTCTGTCTCCCCCCTCATCCTTTTCACGGGGTCAGAGGGGGCCCCACATGCCACCTCCCCAAACCCATGTCTCTTTTTCGGGGTTTTTTAGTTAATAAAATAAAATGTATTAGCCCGGAAAGTTCTTAAATTTCTATATTTTTTTAAATTTGTTTTAAAGAGGGGTTCTTTTAAAAGGGGCAAATCAAGGACCCCCAATGTAAATTTTTTTTCAAAAAGGAATGCACTTTTTAAGAAGACAAATGAATTTTGGCTGATGAAAGGGGGTTGGCAAGTTTATGAGGTAATGTCTTTTATGTTTGGGGACAGACACATGTATAAAAATGGTCGGGAAAATCATTGTTCTTTGGGGAAACCCTTCTAAGTAGGGCCCCCACTTTGTTTCTCGGTCCTAATTCTCCCATATTTACTAAATGCTGTTACCCCCTTTTTGAACTTTTTTAAAAATTTCTTTGATGCTGTGAAAAATTTTTTTGTATAAAAGTAAAAATACTTTTTTGGTTTTTTAAGAAAATTTCTGTCCCCTCAAAACTATTTTTTTTCAATAAAAAGGGGTTTCCCCGCGGGTGATAAAATACACCAAACCTGAAAACCCCCTCCAAAGGGGTGGGGTACCTTACCTATAAACACTTTTAAATTTAACAGCTAATCACGTACACGAGGGCCCTTTTGTGCCCAAATTCAAAAAGACCTCACATAGTTCCCCAAAAAATACTTTCTTCCTTTAAAAACTTTTTTATTTTTTTCTAAAACTAAATAAAATTAAAAAAATAAATTTCCCTTTTTCCTGGCGTGTTACCAATTCAATTTATTATTTTCCCCCAAAATTTCACCCAGTATAATTCATATCTCCTTTCCCAGCAAAAGGAATATACTTTTATAAAATACATTCCTTTCTATCCCATTCATATTCTATCTATATTTATTTTAAAACCCATTTTTTACACAAAGAATATACCTTTCAAATCGAAATAATATATTCAACCCCCAAAGTTTTTAATTTTTTCAATAAATAAACAAAAATTAGGAAACATTGGGCTAGCTATAGGGAAATTTTATATTTAAACCATTCTTCCCCAAAAAATTCAATTTCCAAAATCATCTCTAATTTTAAATTTTAAATACTTTGGGGGTATTATAACAAAGATAAACCCCCGGGCCCATATAAATTTAAATTTACATAAAGTTGAAAAAGATAGGATATATCTCAATAAACCTTTTTCAGGGAAACTTTAAACAGGGGAAGACATCAATTTTTTTTCAAACTAATATATTAACATTTAAAAATTACATTTTAGGGTTTGGGCTTCACATTTCCCCTTCCTATTTCCCCTATCATTCCAATCAACTAGCAAAATGGACAAAACAAAAAATGAAATTTGGGAATCGATTCAATAACCCAAAATATTATCTTCAAAATTTTTTTCTTTTTTTCTTGAAAGGGATCTTATGAAAGAAATAACCCAAAAATTTTTCACATTTTTTTTTCCATTGACTAAAAAGCAGGATGCATTTTTTCCCTCCTTCGTGAATTTGGGAAATTTTTAAGATTTATCCGCCTGATCTTATTTTATTTGGGCTGCAATTAAAATCATTCTCTGTTCTGACTCTAAACTCGGATCAAAACTATTTTTAAATCTTTCCCAAAATCCATCTTTCACGTTTTTGTTTTGTTTTCGTAGAATGAAATTAGTTCCCCCGTTTTGGGCCTCTCCCTTTCCCTGTTTTTTAACGCCCAAAAAAGGGGATTTTATTCAAAAATTTTCATTTCTTCTTGTTTCACAAAAACATGCATATTTTCCCCACAATAGGATTTTGGGTTTCCCTGAAATAAAAAGATTTAAGACACCTTAGTTCCTCAAAAAAAAGCCTACCGAAAACCCCATTAAAACTATACAAATTCTGACTAATGTTCTTCCCCTTTAAATTTTCAATTTCAAATTTTCCCAAAGACTAAAGGGGTTCCTAAATTTACCCTTGTTTTAATGGGGCATGTTCTATACTGTAATTAAATGGGAATAATTAAATTCCCCCAACCATTCATTACACACTCTATGGGGCTGGGGAGGGTTTTTATACTCAGGAAAAGGGCTCGTTTTTCAAGTTCAAAATTTATTCATAGTTTCCCAAAGGGTTTTTCCCCCAAAAATTTTTCCCCACTATTTTCCCGTATTTTAATTGGGCCCCCCCACCAAAGTAGTTCTTTGATTTCCCTCCCCAAGGGACTATTTAACTGAACTCTTTCCCCAATTTCCATTTATTTTAAAAAGGTTTCAAACCCCCCCGAGTTTTTTCATGTGTCCAAACGATAACCCCAAACGAAGCTGGCCCACATTCCAAGCATTTATTTTGGGTTTTTTCCCCAGTAAAATTCCCAAGGTGTATTGAAAGCCAAACCCATAACCCCTTAAAACCTTTTTTCCCCATTTTCCCGCTTTTATATTTTTTCTCCGTAGGGGTTCGTTAGTACTCAAGACGAAATATTTCCCAAATGAAGCTTTTTTCCCCATTTTTTTCCCCATTGGAATTTTGATTTCTCCCCCTATGGTTTTTCCCGATTGACCTAAGAGAACTAATTCCCTGCCCAAACTCTTTTCCCCATTCCATCATTTTAAAAGGTTTCCCCTCCAGTATGAGTTCGTTTATTGACCTAAAAACCCAATTTAAAAACCAAAACTCTTCCACATTCCTGGGATTTTATATGGGTTTTTTCCCCCAAATTTAGGTTTTGCCGATTGTTTCCAAAAACAAATTCCAAATCAAAAATCTTTCCCCATTCCATGCATTTTTATGGTTTCTCCCCCGAAAGAGTTCGCTGATTGTCCCCCAAAAATACTATTCATTGGGCCCAAACTCTTTTCCACATTCCCTCATTTTTTAAATGGTTTTTTCCCCCATAAAGAGTTTTGCGATGTGACCTAAGAGAACTTTCCCTACCAAAAACTCTTTCCACATTCCATGCATTTATATGGTTTCCCCCCCAAATATGAGTTCGCCCTTTGGGGGGTGTGCCAAAGATGACCAATTTTTGGGCTGGAACCCCTTTCCACATTCCCCTGCATTTATAAAGGTTTTTCCCCTTTTTTATTTCCCCTGAAGTTTCCCCAAGAGAAAATATTCATAAAAAAGCTCTTTCCACATTCCCCGCATTTATATGGTTTCTCCCCCTATAATTTTTCTGAATTTTTTCCTAAATTACCAATTTTGACTGTAGCCTTTTTCCCCATTCCATGGCCCTTTATATGGTTTTTTTCCCCCCTCAGTAGATTTTGCTGTGTCTCCAAAAAAATCTTCAAAACCAAAGCCCCTTTTCCCCATTCCCTGCATTTATATGGTTTTTTCCCCCCGTAAGAGTTCGCTGATGGTTCCCTTTAAAGGGAAATATTCAAAAACCAAAGCTCTTTTTTTCATCCAGGATTTATATTTTTTTCTCCCCAGTAAAGAATTCCTGAAAGTGTCCTAAAATGACAAATTAGACGGGAAACCTTTCCACAAACCCTGCATTTATATTGGGGTTTTTCCCCCCGTATGAGGTTTTGCTGATGGGGTCCTAAGATTTCCATTCGACCGAAGCCTTTCCAATTCCCAAACATGTATTTTCTTTTTTTTCCCCCTAAGATTCTTTTTATTTCAAATTTTTAAGTCACCCCCCCCGAAAATGAAACCTTTCAAAATTCCAATGCTTTAATGGTTTTTTTCCCCCCGTATGATTTTTGCTGATGGTCCCTAAGAGATATTTCAGACCGAAACTTTTCCAAAAATTTCCCTGCATTGTATGGTTTCTTCCCCCATATTTAATTTTTTGATTGGGCCTAAACTACCATTCTGTTGAACTCCTTCCCCATTCCACATTTATAGGGGGTTTTTTCCCCCCTATGAAATTCGCTGATGTACCTAAAAAAACTATTCATACCCAAAACTCTTTTCAAAATTCCCCCTCAATTTTTTATGGGTTCTTTTCCCGCTTGATCCTTCCTTCCCCTTTGTATCATTTTTTTGGTTTTCTCCTGATTGAGTTCTTTGGGTGTTTACTAAAGACACCAATCTTCCAAAGTTCTTCCCACACTCCAGGGGATTTTTAAACTGTTCCCCTTTTCCCCTCAGGGACTTTCACCCTAAAGGTTTTGTTTTTTTTTTTCCCTAGAAAAATTTTACCCAGGTTTCATGGGAAATAATTTGGGTCTTTTCCCTAAACTTGAAACGGCCATGTTTTATTTTTCATGGGAACTTCACATAATCCTAAAAGTGGTAATTTTTTCCCTTCACTTGGGTGGCTTCCCTCGCCTTTTTTCTTTTTTTTTAAAAGGCCAAACCCCGTTTTCTGTTTTCCCTCATTCATTCACGGTTTTTTTTTCTGATGACAGAGGGGGGAATTTTGCTTCTCTCATGAAAAATCCAAAAGGACCCTTATTTTTTTAATTTAAAAAACTTTGGGGCCAAAACTAACAAATGGTTTCAGACAAAAAAGTAGATCTGCATCTAGGGAAAAAAATTAAAATTGGCCCAAAAAAAGATGGGAGACACCCGGCTGGAAAAAATTTCCTTGGGAAAAGGGATCCCGGGGGGACCACCAACTGAACATGGGTCAGCAGTGGGTTGGGGCCAAAAATCCCAAAGCAATTCCCTTTTTTTTTTCAACAAACAAAAGTGCTAATCATGCTTTTCAACCCTGTGGGGCCCCAAATGTTTCCCCCGGGCGCCCAAACCCCCGAAGCCTCTTTTCCCCCACAAACGAGTGTGGAGGCTTTTGGGGTTTGCATCCAAGAAAAAATCGGGACCCAAGGGGTTGGGGAACCCCCTTTTCTTAAGATTTTAAGGGAAAAATAAAAACCCCAAATTTTATTTCCCCTCTGGGCAACCCCACCTGGGCCTATTTGTCCATTCTGTGCACTCAATTTTAAAAAAGGGGTTTTACAAACCCTTTAACGGGCCAACGGGGGGAAAACCCAAGGGTTAATTTAAAGGGGCCGAAGATATTCTAAAAGGAAAAGGTTTAAAGAGGGGGGGACATGAAACCTATTTTAAAAAATTTGGGAAAAAATGTCACATTGAAGAGGGGCTGGGTTTTTTTTTTCAAGGCTACAGAGCGGGGGAAGCAGGGCAATTTTTTCAAAAAACAAAAAAGAGTCCATTTTTAAAAAATTAAAGGGAAAACATTTATGACAAAAGCTTTTTGGCAGTGGGAAAAAAACTTCCAAGGAGGGTTGGGGGATCCATTCTGAAAAGGTTTTTTAAACAGAGGCTGGATAGCCGTCTGTGAGAGTCCTTGGGTGGGGTTCCTGCTTTCAGGGGGGTTTGGGCCCAAAGGCCCTTTTAGGCTCTTCAAAACCCATGATCTTAAAGATTCAACAACCCCCCCGTGCCTTTTTGACAGGAAGTGGGTTCAAAGATCCACGGGTCCCTTTTGGGTTAATTCCAACCCCATGTGCTATATTCCCAAATTTATTACAGTCACTGAATTTTAAATTTTGGAAAAAGGCCCCCAAACATCCTGTCCATGATTGGATCCTTCAAGTGTAACCCATTTCCTTCTTCTCCACCACCCGCAAATTCCACCCTATTTCGCAGACCTAAAAGCTGAGAGAGCAAAAAAAAGAAGTTGATCACTGTAAAATTTCCCGGGGTTTGGGGCAGTTTTAACTTGGGCGTTTTTCCCCCTCCCTGCTAACTTTTAAAAAGCTGATTTTAATACAAAGACCCTTTTCATGAAACAAAAAGGGAAAATTTATTTATTTATTTTTTTGTTTAAAACTAGAGCTTCCTCAAACAAAGGGAAGGGAAGGGTTTGGGCCCGAAATTAAACCTTTCTCTAAACTGGGGTGTGGGGTCACACTAAAATGTAAATTCCCCGAGGGAAAAAGGGGTCAGCCCCCACCATTTTAACATCAAAGGAAGAAATAATACTAGAAATTATTATTTTTTTAGAAATTTGTAGCCCTTAAAAACTGTAAAATTTTTTAAGGCCCAGAAAACTGCGCTTGTTAAAATGGAGTCCCAAGGGAGCACTTTATTACCTTTAAAATTTTTGCCATTTTTTTGTCATCTTTACAAAACTGTACAGATCTACACTTGCTGCAAGGGGCAAGCTGTTTTCACTATTAGAAGAAAGGTCCAGGGAGCTAGGGCCCGCATATTAAAACCCGCAACATATTAAAGGGGCTTTGGGTGTTTTTTGACAAGCAAAGAAGGGCTATCCCCGACAAAGAAGAGACAGGCACACTTTTTGAGATAAAAATCCCCTTCCCCAACTCAAAGGTAATGTGTGAAGGAATGGACTGAAAGTAGTAGGGCCCAAAGGGTTTGCTCAGAAAGTAAACAAACGCACAATGAAAATTTTAGACCTTTCCGTCCTACACAATCATGATGCATAAAAGGAAAAACTGGTTCCACCTCAGGATCTTTTCCAACAAACAAAAATTGATGGAAACAGCATCAGATGCCCTTTTTGATGAAAAGGCTGCAGGGAGAATCCCTTGTACTAGGGGATTCTATAATTTGAAATAAAAAGGGGTGGATTGGGGATGAGCAAGATTTAAACCCTAAGGGGCATTCCGCCAGGCACAAAGGTTCAGACATCACAGAAATCTAGATAGGGTTTGTTAGAGAGAAAATTGGGGAAGGGGAACATGGGCAAGGTACACATTGGTACCAATGATGTCGGGGAAACCAAACGGGCTGCTTGGTAACCAAATTCAGGTTGTTAAAGGAAGAAATTGAAGCCCCGGACTTCCAAGGTGCATTTTCAAATGCTACCTGCCCCCACATGCAGGATGCCAGGCCGGCAAGCCAGAAAACCTCCCAAAAGCCGTGATTAGGCAATGGTTTTCGAGAGGAAAGGGGTTTAAATTTTTTCAGGAACTAAAAACATTTTTTTGGGGGGAAAAAACCCCAAACCCGTTCGGGGGGGATGGGGGGGCACTTTTTAATCATGAGGGACCAGTTTGCTGGCACCAACATCAAAAAAAGGTTTTCGGGCTCTTTTTAAAAATAAAAACTGGGGAAAACCGACAGGAGCGAGGGAAATTTTTTTGGAACAAACCTCATCCCTGTGGAATGAGGGTTTGGGGAGGGGAAGAATCACAAAAGAAAAAGACCCTAGCAGGGATTAGCAAATGGGGAATAATGGAATTGGGTGGTTTTTTTCTACTGAAAACAAAAAAATTTGGGGGGGGATAAAAAAAGCGCAGGGTGTTTTTTTTGGGGGGAAAACCCCCTGTACAGGGGCTTCTACTCCAATTCCGAAAACCTCCGACAAAGATGGGGGAACTTAAAATTTGGCACTAGGATAAAATTGATATAAATCTATAACAGAAAAACCCGGGGGATTGAAACCAGTGGGGTACAGCAATCCCAGGGGATAAACTCTACAGAAAAAGGGAAATAGAAGGGGGGGGTTGGAGGGGGAATGGGCCCCTATTCAAAGGGAAAGGGGAAAAAACCCAAAAAATGCAATTGACAAGGTCTAAATCCACCCCTAGAATCACTTGGGTTTTAAAAAACCAGGTCCAAGGGGTGAATTTGAAAAGTTTGGGGGATTCTTCATCCACCACTTTAAAAACTTGGGGGGGGACCTTAAATTAAGAGAGAAAAACTGGGGGGGCTAAATTTTTAGGGAAAAAACATGGGGGAAATTAAATTATCCCCCATTGACTTGGGCAATGCGAGCTCCCCGGGGAAGAAAAGAAAGCGGGTTTTTCAACTTGCTGAATGACTTGGGCCTTTAAAGGGAAATTGTCATGGAGCCCACCCTAGAACAGGCAACTCTGGAAAAAAATACTGGGGTTTTTTAAATAATCAGGCCTTTTCAAGGGGTGGGGAATTCCCCGTGCCTCGGGGCAAATGACCTGCAAAACTTCCCTTTCCAAGCCTTTTTGGGGGAAATGTCAAGCAAATCAGGAACATAAAAACCCTTTATTTTTTGGGAAGGGGCAAAAATCCCCGAATGGGGGAAACATTAAAAAAAAAATTTTTTAAAAAGGGGGGGGAAAGGTTTGGGAAAAACCCCAAACTCTTCAGAAATGCAAAGGGAAACCTTTTTTTTTTTTTAAAACAACGGGTTAAAAGAGCCCACACAAGTGGAAACCCCAAAAAAAGAAAGCTCCTCTAAGCCAAGGGGGGCACCGGGATGGTTAAACTGATTTGGGGTTTGAAAAGGATTTTAAACGCAAGGGGAAGGGCTTTTTTGTAAATGGAAAATTTCCCCCCCAAATGGAAAATAAAAAGGAACACAAACTCTGGGAAAAGAACTGTAAGAAGAATAAGAGAGGCAAAGAAAGATTTTGAGGAATGCTTGGGTAGCATCAAAAGGGTAACAATAAAAGCTTCTTTAAATATGTTAGAAAAAGAAAAACCTGCCAGAGAACCAGGTTTTTTGGCCCTCAAAGGTGACGGGGGAAAAGGGGGGATTAAAGGGGGAAATTGGGAAAATTTCAGAGAAATTAAATGAGTTCTTTTTCACTGTCCCTTCCCCGAAAAAGACCTTTTACCCGATTCCATGCCTTTAACTCTTTACTAAAGAAAAAAAAATCAAAAACAGAATTTAAAAAAAGAGGGAAAATTTTTTTGGACTAAATTTATAAATTTAAGATTAACCCAATCCCCCGGGGCCCCAAAAGGGAAACCAACCCCAAAGGTTTTTTAGGGAAAATGAGAAATGAAATTGAAAATCCTTTAAAAAGGGAATATGCAACTTGCTCTTAAAACGGCCCACAGTGCCGGGGGCTGGGGAAAGCAGATGCCCCCCTCCCCAATTTTTTAAAAAGGAAGGAGGGGGGGACCCTGGAAACTTTCAGGCCATTAGCCCTTTCATCCCTTTCCCCGGGAAAAGGGGAAAAACCCCCATCCAAGAGAAAATCTTAAAACACAAGAAGAAAAAAAACCCCGCTGAGAAAAAAAATCAAACAGGCTTCGCCAAAGGGAAAATCTTGTCTTACAAATCTTTTTGAGTTTTTTTAATAGGTCAACAGGCATGTGATTTGGGTTAAACCCCCGGGGGATATAGTCCTTAAACTATTTTCAAAAGGCTTTTGACACAGGCCCTCACCAGGGGGCTCTGAGAAAAATTTCACAGTCAGGGGATAAAGGGGACAGGTCCTCTTATGGGGCTGGAAAAAGCTTTATAACCAGGGAAAAAAAGATAGGGTTTTAATGGGAAATTTTCACAATGGAAAAAAGGTGAAAAACGGTGTGCCCCAGGATCTGTCCCCCGCGACCGGTGGGGTTTTTAATCTGTTCAAAAATGTCCTGGAGACAGGGGAAAAACATTTAGGTTTTCCAATTTTGCAGTTAAAACAAAACTTTTTTGTGGTAAAAAAACCCGAGAAATTTTGAAACTCCAGAAAGGGTCTCTCCAAACCGGGGGAATGGGGGTTAAAGAAAATGGCAAATCGTTTTAAAGTAGCCAAAAAGTAAAGAATGCATTGGGGCCCAAAAAACAAAACTTTTTCTATCAACTCATGGGCCCCTTTAAATTTTTTCCCCGGGCCCGATCAGGAAAGAGATCTTTGGGGTGTTGTGGGCCCCTCCATTAAGGTTCTACCCAATGTGGGGGCAGGGGGGAAGAAGGCCAATTCCAAGCCCCAGGGGTTATCAAAAAAGGGGTTTAAAAAAAAACAGCCCGCTTATAATGCCCTTATACAAAACAATAAAAGGGTAAAACCTGGGGTATTGTGTACAATTCGGTCCCCCGCATCTCAAAAAAAAAATTTTAGTGGAACTGGAAAAGGTGCAGAAGAGAGTGCTAAAAAAAACAGGAAGCTGGGTAGATGGGCCTTTGGGCCCGAAACCCCGCAAAGCTTTTTCTTAAAGTTCTTAAAAACCCTTTTTGCCCCCAAAGGGAAAGGGGATCCTTACCTGGGGACCCTTTTTTCCCGAAACCCCAACGGGGATGTCCTTGCACATAGTTTTTTTTAAAAAAACAGACTTCTGGATCCAAAAAGGGTTCTAAATCAGGGAAATTGGGGGAAACTGGGCCACCTCCTTTAAAAAAAGACAAGGTAAAAAGAAATGGAAAATCACAGTAAAAAAACTTTTCCCTCCCCTCTCTCCCCTGACAGAGAAAAATTTGTAAAACCAGTACTAAAATAAAAAATGAAACACAATTTTTTATTGGGAAAAAGGGGATGGAAAAAAATTTCAGCAGGAAAAAAAAATTAAAAGCATCTCTTCCAATGCAGAAAAGAGAGAAGACCGCCCCCCTTTTAATTTTAATTTACTTTTAAACAAACTATCTAATCTATCTATCAATCTATCAAACAAACTATCTATCTATCTATCTATCTATCTTTCTATCTATCTATCTATCTATATATCTACTTTTTAAATCTACCCTTTCTCCTCGGGAAAAAGGGCTCAAGGGGAGCTCCATTTTGAGGAAAAATATACAGCCCAAGGGCAATTTAAAAACGTACTCAAGGAAGGGAAAAGGGAAAAATTAAAAAAAGGGCATCTTCAACAATCAAAGGGAACATAAAACTCAAAAACAATTTCAAAAGAAAAAAAACCACTTTGAAAAAGGGTGAGCATATGGGTGGTGCATGGTAATCTTTCTTTAAAAGTCACAAAGTAACAGGTAGACCCTCATTCAGGGGGAAAAGGGGTTTCCTGAAAGGGAAGGGCCTTTTCCCCCTTCTGGAAAAAACCCGCAGAGATGGGGGCATTTTCCCGACCTCCAGCGGGAGAAGTTCCAAAGTCTTGGGGCCCCACTTGACCTCCTCAAGGGGTCCGGGAACTTTGGGGGGAGTCACAAAGAGGCCACCCCCCCAAAATAATTTAACGTTTTTTGCCTACAGGATTTTATTTTCCTTCAAGGCGCCCGGCTCATTTTTTAGCGATTTTTTCTGCTTTGCATCAAAGGCTTTCGAAAGCAATTTCACCTCCTAAGGAGAGGATGTAGGCCATTTTTAAAAACCCCGGGGCTCCCA
This sequence comes from Phrynocephalus vlangalii, assembly GCA_037367305.1. NCBI lineage: Eukaryota > Metazoa > Chordata > Lepidosauria > Squamata > Agamidae > Phrynocephalus > Phrynocephalus vlangalii. The sequence continues at coordinate 34,348 of JAWVWN010002540.1, forward strand.
ATTTTCTTGGACTTCCCGTTTCCCCCAAAAACGGGGGGCCCCGCAGGGCCCATGGCAAAGGGGTCCGGGAGTAACAGTCTAAGAAAACCCCCGGATTACCCAAGATTGGGGAAAAACCCAATCTAGACCAAGATTTTTATTTATTTTTTTTAAACCCCCCCCCCTTTCTCCTTTGGGAAAAAAAACCAGGGTGGCTTAAAACAATAAGGGAAAAAAAACAAAATCCCCCAAAACAAATTTAGACACATTCAGTTTTGAGAAAAAGGGGAAATTTAGGGCAAACGAAAAGCATTTGAAGGCAAATAAAAGCTAACAGCAAAATAACATGGGGCAGCCGATTCAGACCAGGGGTGGTGAAAGCAAGGGCCCCTATCCCTTCCCCCAAAAAACCTCCCCAGACCGACAAAGCCAAGGCGAAATTCTCGACTTTACAAGAATAGAAAAACTCATTTGCCCTGACTTTAAATGCCGGGTAACCTCACCTGGGCAAAAAGAATCTTTTAAGATTTTGAAAGTAATAAAGTTTTAAAGGGCCCCCATTCTCTGGATCTGAAATCAAAGTCAAATGCACTCTTCTTCATATGAGACTACCATGATTTCAAGCATAGAAATTTTACCATTAAAGGTGGGTAAAAATTTCCCCCCTTAAATTTATCCCCCTAAAGAAGAAGTTTGGGCACAATACAATTTTTGGTAAAGGATAACTACAGAATTTGTTTTTTAAAAACCCAGCCATAATTATTTCCTTTTGTTTTTAAATAGTCATACTTAAGTGAGAAAAAAAGAAAGGGGGCAAGTTTTGGGGGGGGGGTTGGGGGTTTGTTTGTGTGTGCTTAGGTGTTCTCCAAAAGGTAAGAGGGAAACCCGACAGGGGAATATTGTAGAGGCCCCTCTGACACCGGGCAACATGCCATCAACATTCAGATGGAATTTTCCCATCAAAGGCGGGATCCTATTTCCTGCTAGCAAAGAAAATTTCAGGAAAAACATTATGTACTTTTTTTTAATTTTTAAACAAAGAATAATTTAAGCACAGTATTTTCATGTAAAAAGAACAGAGGGGTTTGATGGAAATTTTTTGGAGAATGGATCAAAACCAATTTTTGCTGCAGTGGGTTGGGGGTTTTTGGGATCTGTCATTAAAAAGGGTCTGGGTTTGAGAACTTCAATTTCTTTTAAAACCCCCACAATTTGGGCTACCATTTTCAAAACCCCCGCCCCAGAGGTCTGTGCTTTCCCCCGGCCCGTAACAACAAACCCCCCATTTGGTTCCCCCCTCTTTGCCAACCGCCTTCCCCCTTATTAAACTCTTCAAACGGGTTTTTCTTTTCTTTTCCCTCAGGTTGCCTTCTGGGTTTTCTCAAATTTAATTTTCCCAAACGGGTACTTTAAAAAAACCCTATCTTTAAGGAAATCTTCACAGGAAAAAGAATCCTTCCTTTTTTACAGCCCAAATTTTTTTTTTAAAAAAAACCAATCAAGTAAAGCGAGGTTTTTCAAAACAGCAAAAAAGAGGAAAAAGGGTTACCAAATGGAGGTGGATTGACTCAATCAAGGGAAACCCTGGGAAAAACAAATGTTTTGGGGGTTGGGACCCTTTAAAAGGGTTCTCTACTTTTTGGGAATGCACATTTTTAAAAACAATATTTGGGCACTTTTCCAAAGGGGGGGAGCCTAAGCAACAGAGATTAAAATCTCTCCCGAATGTTTTTTTGGAAGAAAAGGGGAGTTTTTAAAAGTCTGTCCCAGAAATCCTTCCCGGGAATTAAAAAGGGGAATTTTTTAAACCCCACAGTAAAAAAATTTTTACAAAATTAAAGGGTTAAATTTCCCCCTTATCTTTAGGTGTTTTTTTGGTTGCATCCTCACCGGGGTGGTTTAGAACCCTTCTGTTTTGCAGCTTTCACCTGCGTTTCCCCCTTTGGGTCATTGGGGGTTCGGTTACAGAAGTCCCTCGAAATTTCAACACAAAAAATTGAACCGCATCCAGAAACCACTGGGAAAAACTCAAAAGTTTTAAGCTCTGGCTGTTTTAAGAGTGAATTTTTCAGAATCCAGTCCCCTTTCCCCTTTCCTCCTTGCAAAGGGGGTGGATTTAATGATCCTGGAACCCCTTAGATTAATTTTAGGCATGATGGCGAACCTTGTAATGGCCGGGGGGCCCAAATTGGGCCCTTCCCAAAATCACTCATTTTTCGCAAATTGGGCCAAAAACAGCGATTTTTTAAACCCGAATACAGCGGCCTTTGAAAAGGCGAAGTCCCGGGGGCCCCCCAAAAGAAAAGGGCTCCGAAGGCCCCCCTTTGCCCAAAGGGGCACCAACAAATTTCTTTGAACAATGGCTACAAAAACTTTATTTTCCCAAATTTTGGGCGCAAATTTTTAATGTTTTTTAAACCACCCAGTGGGCACCCCACATCACCCCCTTTTACATGACCCTGTATTCAGGGTTTAAAATTTCTTATTGGGACTTTTCCAAAAAAATTTGTGGGTGGGCACTCGTTCCCCTAAAAGGGTTTTCCCCTCCCTGTTTTTAGGATGAAAAAATTTATTACAATCACTTAAATCCAATCCTGGGGAAAAAGGGGGTCCTCCTCTCCAACATTTTGGGTCCTCCAGTGTACCCTTTCCTTTTTTTCTTCTGGCCACCTACAAAAATTTTCCCCGTTTTTTAAAGCCCACTGGGGGGGCATCCAAACCCCAAACCCCCCCCCTTTTTCCCCCAACCCTTCCCCCCCAAATCCGTTTTTTTCCCGCCCCCAAACGCCCCCTCCCCCTTCCCCCCCTCCTCGCCTTTCCTAACCCAAACCCTTTTCCCCCCCTCTTCCCCACACCCACCCGGGCCCCCTTTTGGGGGGGAAAGGGTTTTATCCTTTACAAAAGGACGTGTTTCAGCAAAGGGAGGGGGGGGGAGCAGCTTTTATCCAGGGGCCCCCGGGGGGGTTTTTTTGGGGGAAAAAGGGGGGGGGGATGGGAGAACGGGAACAAACTTCTTTCCCCCCCCCCTGTTCCTTTTAAAACGCGTTCTTTTTACTCGTTCCCTTCTTTCACAAAAGCACCGCAAAAGGTTTGGACGGGTCTGCAAACCCCGCAAATTTTTTAGAAAGGCCCCCCTTTTCCCCCCCCATCGGGAAAGGAAAGGGGAGGGGAGAACCCCCCTCCTTGGGCCGCCCCTCCCTCCTTTAAAGCCTCCCCCCCCCCCCCCGGCACCCACCGCCTTTCCCCGTGTCCGGGCACAGAGAGGGGTTCCCCACGCCGCCCCAGCCCCCACGCGCCTCCCAAAGAGACCCAAGAGGTGGGGGAAAAATGGGGGGGGGAGCAGCAGGGCGGGCCCCACTTCCCGGGTTTCCGTTCGGAGAAGGGCCCAAAGGGAAAAGACCCTCCTCCTCCTTCGTCCCGGGGCTATTTCACCACCAGGGGTCTTTTCTAAAAGGGGGGGGGAAAAAGGGGGAGGGGGGAAAAGGGGGGGGCAGGAGATTTAAAAGATGAGGAGGGGCCATTGGGGAGGGAGGGGGAAACCCCCCCCCCCCCCCCCACACGGGGTCCCCTGGAAAAAACAAAGGGCCCAAAACCGGGGAGGAGGAGGGGGAGAAAAAAGGGTTTGAAATGCGAAGGAGGGGGGCAAAGAAAAGAGAACAGGGGAAAAGGGAGGGATTTCCCCCCCAAAATTTCCCCTCCCCTCGGGCCCCGCCACCGGGGTGTGGAGGGGAAAACGGACTTCCAGGGAGGCTTTACAAAGCAGAAAAAGGGGGCCCTCCTTGGGAGGGACCCGGACCCCCCCTTCCCAAAACCCCAAAAGGGGGGAAGATGCCTTGGGGTTTGGGGTGGAAAAAAAAAATATTTGGCTCTTTTTTTCTTGAATATTTGCTCAGAAACAAAAGTTTTATTTCCCCGTACTATCGTTCCTTTAGTTTGGGAAATTTACACACACCCCCCCCACCTTCGGGCCCCCCCCCCCCCCCCCTCCATCCGGGAAAAGTGGAACCCTTATTTTCATTTCCGCTTGACTTGCATCATATTTACATTGCACCCCAAAAAGGGGCCTGTTTGACCCTTTGGGGCGCAGGGTTTGCTTACATCTCAGAGCCCCAGCGCAAGGCCCCGGGAAAAAGGGGGGCAAACCCCCACCCCGCATCGTGGGTGCTGATCCCCAAAATGCCCTCCTTTTTCCCCTCCTCCGGCACAGCAGCTTTTTCGAGGCCACTCCGAGCACCTGGGGGCGGGCCTCCCGGGCCCCCGCTGAAACCCCATTTTCCACCCCAAGGGGAAAAAAGGGCCAGGGGCCGGGGGGTGGCCTCGCTTTGGTTTTGAAAGTCGGGTCAGCCTTTTAAAAAAAAAATGGGGAAGTCCCCGTTCCACAATGGAAGCATTTTAGTTGGGGAGCTGTACAGTTTTTGGGAAATCTAATGGGAAGCATAGAATTTTTTCAGAACTTGGAACGTCAGGGTTTAAAAAACAGTAAAACCCTTTAAAAATTAGACATTTTTATTTATTTATTTATTTTTAAAAAGCATATTACCGCCCATCTTCCTGAAAGGGAAATCTGGGCTTTACCCAAAAAAAATTTTACAGACCCAAAAAATTAAAAAAAACAACTGAAAAAAAACAATAAAACAAAACGGCTGCAGCAGATGGCGGGACTAAAAAAAAAAAAAAAAAAAAAATTTTGTCACCCAAACCCCCAGAAAGGGGTTTTCAGCCCTTCCGGAAGGCAGGGAGGGGCTTTTGCAAGGCCACTTCTGCTGGTAGGTGATTCCAAAAGGTTGGGCCCCGGGCCCCAGAGAAGGGTCGGGGACGGGAGGGAAATTTTCCCCAGCCTCCCTAGGCGGGCCACACCCCCAACAAAGTGCGCCCCGAAAAAACCCAGTCGGGCGGGCTTTTAAATTGAAACCCCTGGTCGAATTTCCCCTCCGTCCGGGAGCCAGGGCCCCCAGGCCATGGAGGGTTTTTGTAAACCAAAAACCCGACCTTTAATCTAATTATGGGCTGGGAACGGGCAACCCGTTCAGACACCAAGACGGGGGTTTAAAATTCCTTTAAATCGACGCACACCACCACCCGTCGGGGTTCTGCATTTTGGGGCCCGCTTTCAAGCCCCCGAATGAGAGTCAAGGGCAAAAACCCCAAAAAACGCTTTCAATAGTCAATTTTAGAAACACCAGACCTGGAAACCCCCAGTTTTTTTAGGGAACCTCACCAGGGACCACAAAACTGGGCAATACCCGAAGATGGAAAAACAGCCCTGGACAAAGGCGGGGCCCCGGGCCCCTTCCCCGGGGGAAGCCCCCGGGTCCAGGAAAATAAAAGCCCAAATTTTTGGGGCACAGTCCGTGGCCCCGAGGGAAAAAACCCCCAAGGTGGGATAACGGGCCACCGTACTGGAAGAGGAAAACCCCAAAGGGAAAAGAAAACCGGTCTTAACGGGGTTTTAGTTTGAGCCGTTAGCCCTTTCCCTTCCATGACCCGCGCCCAGACAACTGCGAGGGGCCGACAGCCTCATCTTCAGCGGAAAAAAGGGGACAAGGGGCTGCGGGGCACAAAACTACTGATGGCAGCAGACTCCAACCTCCTAAAACCTCACCAGCGGCCCGATTTAAAAGTTGAAACAGCATGGGGGAGAGAGACGACCCCTGTGGGAACCCCCGCAAGAAGTATCCAAGGGGGCCCACACTCGGCCCCCCTGGGTGAAACCGCTGGGGACGGGCCCCCCAGGAAGGGCCGAACCAACTGTAACAAGGCCCCCCGTTCCCCCAAACCCGGAGAAACCGATCCACGGGTACCCTGGTCGACGGTAACAAAGGCCGCTGGGCAAAAAACCAGGGGGACCCCAAAAGGGGGGACACCCCCTGTCGGGCCCCCCGGGTGAAATCATCTTGGGAGACGACCCAAAACTTCCTGGGCCCCCGACCAGGCCTTAACCCAGACGGAAAGGAAACCAGGGCAAAGCCCGGCCCCCCAATAATTGAAGCCCGGGGCCCCGGCCACCCTCTCGATCACCTTGCCCATAAAAGGAAAAGTTAGCGATTTCCCGGGGGAAAGTTGGGTAATTCGCCCCCGGCGCTAAGCCGGTTTTTTCCGGGGGGCCCCTTTTCCAAATCCCCTTCAGGCGGGGAAAGGGAAAAACCCTTCCCGAAGGAGGCCGTGGCGATGATGAAGCCCACCCTGGATGTTTTGTGGGAACTGCTTTCCAAAAGCCAAAGAAGGGGAAGGGTTTAAGGGGGTGGACCGGGTCGGCCAAAAGGGGAATAGCCCTGGAGGCCTCAAAGGGGGGTGACAGGCCCAAACTTTAACCATTCGAGGAGACCGAGGGGGCACAGCCGCCTTGGGTGCCGAAGTGGGCTAAAAGGCAACAGGATTCGAAACCCGGGAAAGGAAAAGGCCTCTATTATTTTGATCGAAAAAAGGCTGCAAAAGTTCTCACTACGAAAACAGTAGGAGGAGGCCTAGTCATCCAGAAGATGAGGGTTTGCGAACCACACGTGACAATTCCCCCCTAGGCGGTTTGAGGGCCCCACTAATTCCCCCGGGTTGGAAGATCCCTTTTAAACCATCCTGAGCACATGAAAAATAGCGCCTTGGGCTGAGCGATGACCTTTCAGCCTTTTTTGGGTAGCCTCCCCCCTTTTTTCCTCCCCCGCGCTCCACCTCTTCCGTTTAAAGTTTCTCCTCGAACTCTTCCGTTAACCACGGAGAGGGAAAGAGCTCTCAGCGGGTGAGGGGGCCTTTGGGGGGATCCGGGCGACAGCTCGTGTGTTTTTTTCCCAACCAATTTATCTACCATAGAGTCCAAAACCCGATCACAGCCAGTCCCCCAGGAAAGGATCCCCAGGACTTCCCGAAACCGATCAAAGGGGGTTTAGGGGGTCCCACGGGGGGAGCCCAAACAGCCCGGGGTAGGGTCCCCGCGGGGTGGGGGGGGCCCATTTTATACAGAGAAAAACCCGTAGGTGGTGGTCTGACCATTTACACGGGGGTGGGAACAAGGTCCCACACCCTCAGACACAGTTCCCTTTAGACGCGGAGGAAAATACCAGATCCCGGGTTTTGTCCAGACTGGGGTTGGGGGGATAAAAAAAGCGGGAAAAGGGTTTATTAAGGCCAAGGACTACATAATTTTCCCGAGCACACCAAAAAGTTTCACCGCCGACCTGGAAAGTTGAAGGGGCGCCCACCACCAAAAGGGGGGGTTCTCAACAAAGGGAGCGGCGATTTAACCGGGGAGCTTTTGGTTTGGGATTGTGCCCGGTTTGCGGGGGGGACGGTAACCCCAGCACAATGCCAAACCCCGGGCCCCGCCCCCAACCAAAAGGTGGACACTTTTTAACCCGGGAAAACCCCAAATTGAAAGGCCCCCGACAGAATGGTAAACTCTGTACCAATGGGCCAACCCCCCCCCCCCTTAAAGTCCCTCCATCTTTCCTTGGGCCCCCCGCACCCAAAACCCAGGGGGCAAAGCTGGGAGAGCGAGCCCCCCCCCTCTTTACCACCCAGGTTTTCGGTGATGCCCCCGCCGGCGGGCCCTTCCCCTCAACGATTTGGTTTTCTAAAATTTGGGAAATTTTTTTATGCCCCCGACCTGGCATTCAAAAAGAAGGCAAACAGATCGGAGGGCGCTGGCGGGGTGGGGTCCCCGGGAAAGTGACAGTGAACCGGAGGGTTTAGAAACGGGGGACAGGCGCAAAAATGGGCCTTGGGCCCAGTTCTTTTTTTGCCCACTAACCCTCCGCCCCCCAGCGAACCACCCCCGGGGCCCACACGACAGGGAAGGCGGGGCCCTGCCCGCAAAGGGGGCTGATGGATTTGGGAAAGGGGAAAAAAAAAAAGAAAAAAAAATCAACACAACCACAACAAAAAATACTAAAAAACTAAAAATCAAAAAAGCAAACCATCAAAAAAACAAATCAGTTACAAAAAAAAAAGCAAAAGCAAACAAACAAAAAAAAAAAATAGCATATTAAAAGAGGGTCCAGCCCAAGGGAGGGGGGGGGGGCAAAAGAGGGGCCAAGGGCGTCTCGCAGAGGGTGGGTCGGGGGTCCCCAAGTTTTTGGGGGTTCCAGGCGGGTGATGTCCCAAGGGGGGAATGGAGGGAAGAAGCAATGGGGGGGCCAGCCCCGGGAACCGTCGGAAAGGGGGAACAACGGCCCCTGGCCCAGATTGGGCCCCCGCAAAAAGGCAGCAAGACAACCTCAGTCCCTTCAGCAATGGAAAACCCCCGGGCACCAAATGTCCGGGATCCTCAAGTCCAGCAGAGGGGGGGGAATTGGGTAAGGGGGGGACAAATGGAGACTCCGCACCCCCAAAAACCCCAGCAGTCCGGTAGTGGGGGGGGGGGAACAAGATTGGGAAGCTCCCCACCCTAAACCCACCAAAATTCCAGCAGGGGGGAGCAAAATCGAAGTTCCAAACCCCAAAACCCCCTAAACGGTTTTAGGAGGGGAAGGGAAAAAGGGGGGGAAAGGGAAAAAGGGAGGAAAAAATGGAGGGGGGGTAAGGGGAAAGGGAAAAAGGATTGGGGGGAAAAGGGAAAGTCCAAACCACTACCGAATCGGTTTCCCCCCTGTCCAAAAAAGCGCGATAGAAAAATAAGCAGCATTTAGGGGGGCAGACAGGCGGGGGGTAAAAAATAACCTGAGGGCAAGCGGGAACAGAGACAGCCGGGCCCCCTGGCACAGCCGCAGCGGGAGCCTCCAGATTTGGCCGGCGCGATGATCCCCTGGGGCCATTTTGGGGGGCCATGGCGGCGACGGTCCCCCGGTTTTTCGGAAAAAAGCAACAATGGCGGCGGCGGGCCCTCCCCCGGCCTGGCCACCCGATGGTTTTGGGGGCAGCAACGCAAAAATCGATTGGGCGGGGGCACGCCACCGGGGGGGAAAACCCCCAACTTCCCCCGATGGTCCCGGCCCGGGACAACGGCAATCGAACGCTGTAAAAAAACGGGGGCTGCAGCCGCGTCCCTTGGGGCCCAGACGCCCCCGGACCGGGGAGGGGAGGGGCGACGGCGACCCTCAGCGGGGCCCGGGCCTGGCCCCCAAGGCGCGCCGAAATGAAGTGGAAAGGCGAAAAGGGGGCGGCCCGCGGGTGATCCGGTTTCCCGAAGGGGGGCGGGTTTTAAAGGGGGGCGGTGAAGGCTGCAGCCCCCCCAAACCAAGCCCCCACGATAGATAGCAAGGCCGGCAACAGCCATCCAGAAATTTGGGGGGGCAAAGCGCAAATGGGCAGCAGCCCCCAGGCTGGGGGGCCACAGCCATCGCATCAGTTGGGCCCCAGGCCGCAGCAAGGGGAGGGAGGGTCTGCCCTTGGGGCCAAAGGGTCCAAGGTGAACAACCGTCGGGGCGGCAACAACAGCAAGTCGGGGGCAGCCACAATAGCTTAAACCCCCCGTGAGCCTCCACGCGCTCCACCCCCCGGGAAAAGCAAAGAAGGGGCCTCAACCCCCGACCTGCTTTCGATGCAAGCAGCAACGGGAGCAAAGCACACAGCAAAAACCCGGCAACTACCACCAAAAGGTTGGAAAGGGGGCGAAATGGAGCCGGTGAGATTTAACCCGGCGGACAAACCTTGGGGGGGAGGGGAGGGAAAAAACCCCATACCCCCTCCGTATCCTGTAAAATTCCCCCACTGATATAAGAAGCAAAGGGGAAACCCTAGGATTTTTCAGAAGAAACCCCCCTTTAAAACCCCCTCCCTAAACCTAGGGGGAGCCCAAAAACAAAAATTAAAACCAAACATGAAAAAAAGGCAGCAAAAAAACAAGCAAAATGCAGCCCACATAAACAGCTCCCCGCTGGGCCTTTCCCCCCCATGTTGTTTAATTGTTGCTATGTTTTTAAAATTTTTTGCTAATTTTTTTAAAAATTTTTTCTAAAACATTAAAAAGTGGAGGCAAATTTAAATTTTAACTATAAAATTTCCCCCTGCCTCCTGCTCTCTTTGAAGATACATTTCATTTACATCCCCAGAAGGGAAACTCCCATCCCAGTAAATTGTGTTAAATTCTGTTTTTTGGGTCTTTTTTTTCATCGGAACGGATTAAACCCCTTTCCCCTTTCTTTCTATGGGGAAAAGTTTGTTTGACTTTTTGCAATTTTTACTTTAAATCAGACCCTGGGAAAGGGTTAATGACTAAGTCAAAATTTTCCCCTGTATTTGTTTTTTTTTGTTTTCCCTCCCGAGCGGGGGGCTAAAGGGGGCCGAAAATGAGAGGGCAAAGGGACCAGAGGGGCCCCTTCTATGAAACGGGAGATCCATCCGGGATTGTCATTAAAGATCGTTTTAAAGCCCTGCTGCAGGGACAGAAGGAAACCCCTGAAAGTTGAAATTACAGAAAGGGAAAACTCAAACAACAATATTTACAGGAAAAATAACTTTTCTTTTTTTCTTTGTGGGCTTTTGTAAAACACACACACACCGGTCAACAAGCTTAAATGGAGCAAACCTGGATTTTAGAAACCCCTGCTACTCATTGTAAAAAGGTTGGACCTTTTTTCATTTTCTGCTGCACCACTTTCCAAAGCAAAATTTTGACTTGTCTACTAAAATAGAGACGACACTTGCTTTAACTTTTTAAACTAAATTTTGTAGTTTAATTAAGAAAAAAAATTTTTCCCAAAACATATACTTTCCTTGGGAAATTTTAAAATTTAATTTGACTTTAAAAAAACAAAAGTTAATGTTCATTTTTTTTTCACTGAACCTTCTCCAATCCATATCAAACCCAACTAGTCCCCCTTTAGGCAGTCCCCCAAAGGGGCCAAGGGGGATGCAGGGAGTGGTTTAGGAGAAAAATATCCAGTCCCAGGGGCCTCCAAAAGCATCTGGTGGGGGCCACTGTGAAAAAACAGGAAGCTTTTGGAAATTTTAAAAGGCCTTTTGGCCGATCCAGGGAAGACTCTTTTTATATTCTTTTTTGTTAGGGGTGGGGCATTTCATTTCAGAACCAGGAGGTTCCAAAACAAGCCACGTAGCCCCCGGTGGGGCTTTTGGGAAACCCCTCTACAACCCCAGCCAAATTTTTTTTACCTTCCCCCTGGTTTACACAGGGTTTAAACCCCAAAACCAAAAAACAAGCTGCAATCTAAACCTTGGGTTTTCCAGGGGGGCCCGTAATCAAGCTTGGGCAGGGGCAAAAGGGAACCCTCCGCCCTCCCCTCTGATTGGCCATTAAAATACACAAGAGGAAAGATGGGCTTTGTAGGGGCTTTCCCATTCGGCTGGTTTTCCCGCCCGCACAGAGAAAGGTAAAACAATTGGCTCTTTTTTATTAAGGGTTTTTAAGCACCACCGGGTTTTACTTGGGCCAATTTTAAACCTCTTTTTAACGTTGGAAAGTGTGCCCCCGCCAAAGCACATTGGCTTTCAGCTCTGATTCCCGGGCCCCGTGAGAGGCAAAAGTTTGGGTGGCTCATCCCGGTTACAAACTTTCCAAAAAACCTGAATGCTGGAAATCCTATCAGGGAAAGGGTGGGGCATATGCCATGGCCCTGTTGTTTGGGGCCCGAAAACCTCTGGGGAAAGGCATCACCTAGTTCGAAAGGGCCGCTGGATTGGGCTGTACGACCCCCTTTTTGGAAACCCCCTTGGAAATAATCTCAAAAAGGGGTGAACCAAACCTCAAAAAAATTTCCCAGGGCCGTTTACAAAAGAATTGGGGGAATTTCCCAAAAGGGAAAAAATTTCCCGCCCGGATAGTTTTGTACCTTGAAGGGTCGTTTTTTTTTGTATTCAAAAACACAAATTTCCCAGCTTCCGCCCCCCCTCCAACAGGGGGGTTTTTTTTTTTTGTGTTCTTTCCCCAGCGGTGAACAAGGGAAACCCCAAATGAGAGGGCAAAAGGGATCAGCGGGGCCCCTTGTATGAAAAGGAAAAGGTCCATCCGGGATTTTCATTAAAGAAACAGTTAAAGCTTGGAGTAACCTGGGTGGCTCGTGACTAAGGTTCAAAATTGTAGACTGCAAAGTCAGCAGCTTGGGGGGTTCGAAAACCCGGGGGCCACGGGAGCCGACGAGCTCCCGCTGTCCCAAACCCCCCAAACCCAGCATTTTAAAAGCAAATTAAAAGCCAAATTTAAAAAATGTAAAACCCCCGCCGTAAAAGGGGGGGAAGGAAAAGCAGTGTTTTTCCTTTTCACCATCCGGCCACAATGGGCCCGGGCTTTCACAACACTGGCTCTTTCCCGGCTTGAATAAAGGAAAGAAACCCCCAACCCCAAGATCCCCGACACAACAAACATACAAAATGCGGGGGAAAACCTTTTCCTTTTTTAAACCCATCGTAGGCACAACGGAAACCCATGAAGTTGTGAATTCCAGAAAAAACACCAAAAAAAAAATAGTTATAGGGAAAATAAATTTTTTTTCTTCTTTGGGGGTCTTCTGTTAATCCACAAAAACCCCCACACAGGAACTAGCAAGCCTTTCTTTTAGTGAAAACCCGGGTTTGAAAAAAACCCCCGCTACTCATTTTAACAGTGATGGAAACCTTTTCCCCCCCCTGCTGCCCCATTTCCAAAGCAATTAATTTAAATTTTTCAAATAAAAAAAACAGAGACAGACCCTTTCTTTTAAAAATTTTAAAAATAAATCTGTATTTAATTAAGTACCAACATAAAGCATCCTCAAATCATACCCGCAATTTTTAATTTGATATTTTTCCCTTTTACTTTAAAAAAACCAAACAGTTATATGTTTTATTTTATTTTCCCGCTAAAACCCTTTTTCCCAAACCATATCAAAAACCTATCCAGTCCTTGACTAGTCACTATCCTTTGGATGGGCATTTCATTTCAGAAGCAGGAGTTCCAAAAACAAGCCACGTGTGCCCATGTGGTGATTGAAACCCTGATACATGTGACCCAGTTGCTTTACCCTCCTCTGGGCTTGTGCAAAGTTAAACTCCAACCAAAAATCAAGCTGCGATCTCATCTTTGTTTTCCGTGGTGCTGGCCAATCTGGAGCTGGGCAGGAACAGGCATCATCCCACCTTCCCATCTCATTGGCCAGCACCACAGAGGATGAAAGATGACTTTGCAGCATGCTTCCTCATTGCAGCTCATTCCCTAGGGGCACAGAGAAAGGTGAAGCAATTGGCTCTGTGTTTATCAGAGGGTTCTGAGCACCACCTGGGCTCACTTGGGCCATTTCAGAACCTCATTATAACGTTGATGTGAGCCCTGCCAAAACAGCATTGGCTGCAGCTCTGATGTCCAGGCTCCAGTGAGAGGCAAACGTAGATGGTGTCACCCAGGTAACAGCTTTACCAATATCCTGAATGCTGACTCCTATCAGAAGGCTGGGGCGAATGCCACGGCCCTGTTGTTGTGTGCCCGAACTCCTTTGGGGAAAGGCATCTATGCTAATTCATAAACTAGCTGATCATATGTAGACGCACTTGGAAACCCACTTGAAAACAGTATCAGAGATTACCAAAACTTAAACCCCCTAGGGTGCTGACAAAGAGGCTGAGGAGTTCCTATGACAGAGGCCAGTCTGGGTAGTTTTACAGGGCTAAACAAACAGATACAGCCATTATACATAAATTATTCATCCTTCCACACACCTACACCTCTGAAGACACCATGATTCTAGGACTCCCTCATCCCTTTCATCAGGATGGAGTGAACCCCGAGTGGCCCAAATGGGGGGGGGGTTGTCCTGATTAATGCCCTCAAAGACTCTGCTGGAGTTAAGAAGCACCGACTGCTGAACATAAGGCCCAACATCATTGGAATCCTCAAAATGAGGCAAACCTAGGCTTGAAAATTCTCCAGTGATTAGGAAGGGTGTTTAATGGCTACATCTGAACCTGATTTCCTCAGTATTAGAATTCAATACCGGGCCATCACCTGATTCTGAGCAGCTTACCTGTGGATCAGTGAAGGCTGAACACCTGGGGAAACGCCAAGGATTTGCCCACAGTATGGGCACTAACACCTCAGAAACCGACAAGACAAAGGAGGTGCCACAAGGCCCGTGGCTTGCCTCTCCTGGCAGACTCGGGGAGCCTGAAAAATGGCGGGTTGTGTCCACTGCTCGATATCGAGGGTCTTCAGTATCAGGCCCTTCTCCCCTCCTCCAGGGCAGGGGCCCCTCCTCCCAGACGAGTTCTCCACAGCGGTCATAACACAACACCCTCTACCCCTGGAACGGAGAAACGAAGATGGGGAGGAGGAGAGGAGGAGGATGGGGGACTTTAAGGACATCGACTTAGACATGGATGGCACAGACGCCTTTAGCCACCCTCTGATCAATCATAAGCAATCATCCAGTCAAATCAGCAAATAGACGACTCAAACCGGGATCATGAGGCTGCTGCTGATATCGTTCCTCCACGTAACATGTCTTAACGGCTCTCCTTCAAGAGGCCTGCTCACCACAACAACATCGACCCGAAACCCATTCCAACACTCAGGATCAATGGGATTGAGGCTCACAGCAGACTGCGGCAACAGCACCAAAGAGGCGAGGAACATCCCCCAGTCTGGAATATCGCTAACCCGTGGGAAGTGGCCAAGGGGCGGCAGATCGGCGGATACAAGACAATTCTTCCCGGGGGGAGAGTAATAAGCCCCGGAAGGGCTCCAAAAGGGTCAGTCCTTGGCCAGGGGGAGGAAAGGTGTCCAATTCGGAATTACGGAGCATTTGAAAAACCAACCACCTGGTTTCAATGTCAGCTTTGTATGGATCAGAATCCGAGTCTTTAACACCCCACTTTTAAAAGCTGTGTAGCTTTTCATGTACAAGATGGAAGAAAAATTTGGAAAACAAATTCTATTTTGTCCTCAGTCGGTGAACCACCATAAAGACAAACCATTGTGTCCTGCACAAAACAGGCCTGCAAGTCCTCACCCCACCAAGATGCAAAACATTTTAAACAATACTGATGCGGGTCCGTTTGGAGGAAAATCCGGACAAAAGAAGACGCACTGGAAACAGTGCTGTTTCGGGGGGGGGGGGGCCCTGAATGGAAGACAGAAGGAAAGGAGGAAGGCCACGCCGAAGATGGACTGACCCCATCAAGGAAGCCCCCTCCATGAGTTCCAAAGCTGACAGGACAGTTAATGGGGCCACATTTAAAGGGGCCCGGTCCCTTTATAAGGGCCCACAGATGGGAAGGGACAGACCTCGCCTAACCTAAAAAAAACCCTTTTCAGATTAATCTTCCCTTTCAGCTCTGTGCCTCCACTGGAGGGAGAAGAAGTCTGGGAAATTCCAACAAAAACACCCAGATGGCCTCTAGCAGCTCACGCACGAGGTCACTCTGCAGCAGAGAGGCGGGATGGTACAACACACCCGCAACTGTCCTCGGGAACCCAACTTCAAAAACAGGGTCTCACATCTGGAAATTGTGGGCATGCACCTAAGGGAGAAATTCTTGAATGGCAACTGCCACTCCCCCCTTCTCTTCTAGTGTCTCAACTGGTACCAAAACCTGGAATCCAGATGGGCACATCTCTGAGAGGACAGCTCTTTAGGTGCCCAACCAGGTCTCCCCAATACATCCAGGTCTGCCTCTTCCTCTGTGATCAATCACATATGATGGGGGCTTTGTTCATCACTGACCTGGCATTTAAAAAACAGCAGCCAGAGATTGCCAGCACTCAAGAACCTGCTGTCCAGGGCCTGGGGCTGTACTTGAGGGCCGAAATATATCACCACTAACAACCACTGGGGGCGCCTTCCCAATGATGGCCTCCTCTCATCCCAAGGGTGACCCAGCCAACAGCTGCAGATTTCCAGGCCAAATTCCTCCTACCCCGGAATCCATAAGTTCAAGAAGGGTCTCAGGGTGTCTTGGACTCACCAGGTGCCAGCTCATGCTGTCCCGGTGCTGGGAAGCTAAACACACCCATTCTCTCTGTCTTCCCCCTCATCCCCTCTCACTGGTCAGATGGAGGCCCCACAGCACACCTACACAACCCATGCTCTCACTCAGGGTGAGCACACTTACATACCAGACACTGTTAATTACAGATAATCACGTCACACAGCTGGCTTTTGCCTATTTCTAAGACCTCAAAAAGTTTTCCAAAAATACTTTCTTCTTTTAAAAACATTTTATGTATTTTTCTACACTAAATCAAGTAAACAAATAACTTTTCTCCTTTTTTTACCCCCCTTTAAAACAATTTTTCCCCCCCAAACCCCA